>JAJHSJ010000001.1:57005714-57075955 GCA_021015155.1 Magnolia officinalis
GAACTGATCGATCCAACACTATCCGAAATCGATGAAGGAGAAGCACTAATAATGATGGGAGTAGCTCTTTTGTGCACTCAAACATCACCAATGCTACGCCCGTCCATGTCCCATGTGGTGGCCATGCTATCAGGCAACATCGAAGTGAGCAGCGTCACATCGCGGCCCAGCTACTTAACATTGTGGCAATTCAATGACTTAACAAGGTCCATGACTGACTATATGTCGGGAGGGTCTATGGGAACAATGACGAATGGCCAATGTGACATGCAAAACAATTCGACCTGGTCTGTTCATGTGGAACACTCACCTATGCCCTTGCCTGGGCCCACTCAGCCGTTTTTGCAAGAGATCATTGGAGAAAGAGAGAGCTGACCGACATCTATTTGGATGTTGAATGTATCTATCACATACTTGTCACCGCTCGCCGCTGCCCTCTCACCGCCAAGTATCCTTGATCATATCTTGTATTTGGATGTTGAATGTATCTTATCATGCCATGTATATGTTTCATAGTTCAAAACCCCAAAAACTTGACTCGACCCGATGTCCAGCCGGGTTGGGTTGACTCTTGAGACTGGGTTGAATCTTACTTGGCTCAGCTTGATAATAATAATGAAATTAAGACAGTATTAAATGTTCTCATTGTTAAATGATACATATCCAAAGCAGATAGCAGGTGCATTCATCTTGCACCAGTTAAGAACCTTCCTACTGTCGAAGGAGTTGACTGGCAAGTGACTCTGAGTCGAGGTTTTTTTTTTTTTTTTTTTTTTTTTTTTTTTGGGTTAGCTTGCTAGTACACACCCATGTTAGTACACATGCTTCATGTTAGCCACCCCCGCTAGGAATCGATACCAAGACCTCAAGTTTTGAATCTCGGTATCTCCACTCAGTCTGCCAGTTGAGTTATAGATCTGGGTGTTTTGAGTCGAGTGAACTCAGCTGAGTTTGGAGTGAACTCCACAAGTTTTAAACTATGATGTGTGCTTGTGTATAAATCATAGTTCTAACACTTGCCAACTCGAAACCTAACCGAGTCAACTTAACTCTGTGGGATTTTGAGACAAGTTATGAAAACTCTTGTGTGGGATTTATATTCAGGTACCTTTATTAAAAGGTTTTTAAAAAGCTATCTCATTAATCAATATAATTATATCACTCCATATTATTCCACAGGTTGTTAGCTCAGGTGAGTTCCATTGATACTTGTGTGTGTGTCTATATATATAGATATATATATATATATATATATATATATATATATATAATATATATATATATATATATATATATAAGAATCACAATCAGAATTGAAAATAAATCCCACACTTGTGCAATTCTACGAGCACTCAATGGCACCTTCGATAGGACTTTGATGGCATTGATAGATTGTCGATGGAATCGAACTCCTTCGATAGGATCGAGAAAACACCAAAACGTTCCAACAAGAAAACATGTATTTTTCAGATTTTTTCCAATTGCATTGAGCAGCAATTTGCTCGATGACATCGAGTTGTAATTAATAGGCATCGAGTTGTAATTGATAGGCCTGTTAATTTTCAAATTTTAAGATATTAAAAATAATCTCCACCATGTCTTCAATTTACAATCTTCATATAGCTCATTTTTTCTCATATCTAATTTTGCATTGTATCATATTTCTACCATCGTTTCTCGTGCACACTCCGTCTTTCACTTTACACTTTTGCTAAGTTTAGAGAAGTTACACATAACCTAAACTTCTCTCTGGGAACCACCTTAGTGCGCATGTTAGTCGAATTCACGTTGGTGTGAATCTCATCTGGACTCACGCATCATTCCTTAAGTTCCTGTCGGATAAAATAGTGATGCACATCTGTCGAATAAAATGGTAACACACATCAATTTGTTTAGTGTGTGGGTGATAATCAGAGTTTTTTGCTAAATTGATTATGCTTTAACTGTCATAATTAACCAGTGCAACTTCCTGCTGAAGCTTCAACCGATTTATCATCCATCTCAATCAAAAACCTTCTTTGAATGCCTTCGTTACCATCATATACTCAATTTTGATTGTGACAAGACTCACGGCGTGGATAAACCACCTAAACTCATGAGCCGGAAAAATGGATGAACAGTGTGGATAAGCCGTGTACATTCAAAGTGAGCCAACTGAGCTTATTCAGTGGTACAATAGCGTTTACTCATACGCAATCCGAATTCGCGAACGTTGCGTCCTGCCCATGCCAGTAAGTAAATCAGTCCAGACAGGTGCTCTAATGAGGTCTACCGGAATGAATGAGTTTTATCCACACGATTAATCCATTTTATAAGATTATTTAACGTAGAGGCAGATCCAATGCTAAAATGGACTGTAGCATTCAAAGCAGTACTGAAACTAATGATGCCCACCGTTGAAAGTTTTTTAGGGCATACAGTGATGCTTATTTGTCATCAACTTGTTCATAAGGTCATGTAGATCTGGTTTAAGGGAAAAAACAAATATCCGTCTTAATCCAAAACCTCTGCTACTCTCAAGAAATTTTTAATGGTCAGAGTTCAATCCCAACTTTGTGGTCCACTTGAGACTTGGATATACCTCATTTTTGCAATCTTACCCTAAAATGATCTTTCAAAATAGATAGATGGCATTGATAAAACTCATACATCATGGTGGCCCCACAGATCCCTGCCTGGACCGATTATTGTACAGGCAGGCGCAGGACGCAATCTGCTTCTCCGGAGCACCACAGATATGGTAGTGACCGGACTCCGTGGCGTCACGGTTACGCGTTTTATGTATGCGCTCCACCTAATTTTCCAGATCATTTTAGAGAATGAGCCTCAAATTAAAGGATATCCAAAGCTCAAGTGGACCACATTACAGGAAACGCCTACTTCTTGATGACAAACTGAAATTGTATTTTCCCATGGTCTAACTCAGTGTGACTCTGTCAATAGATTGGAGTAAAAAAAAAAAAAAAAAACATCACAGTTAGCCCCGAGAAGGTTTTAATGGTGGACATCATTATTTTTTATGTTCATGGGATGTGTTCTACCTGAGCTTTGGATATGTTTAAATTTTAGGCCCAAGCCCTAAAATTAGCTGGTAAAATAGATGGACGGCAGGCATGGATAAAATACAGACACCACTGGACCCCACAAAATCTGGTAACGGGATATCCCCAGTTGTGTTGGGCCACCATGAATCCGCGTCGGTAGGAAAAGGATGCGGATTGTGTATCCTTCCATCAATTTTACTTTAGGGGCGTGAGCCCAAAAATTAAGTATATTGAATGTTCAAATGGACCACACTACAGGTAACAATTGAATTGAACGTCTACCATTGAAAAATTCTTAGGGGCCACATAAGTTTTGGATCAAGCTTATATTTGTGTTTTCCCTTCATCCATATCGGTATGATCTTATGAACAGGCTGGATGACAAATAAACATCATTGTGGGGCCTAGAAAGGTTTCTACAGTGGAAATCATTATCCCCGGTTTCTGTGGTATGATCCACTTGATCTTTGGATATGCTTAGATTTTGGGCTAACCGCTTCATTTAGATGGAAAAATGGATGAACGGTGTAAATAGACCACATACATTTAAGGTGGGCCCAACTGAGTTTACTCAGTACGATAAGAGTGTATGGAGCAACTAAGTATGCAATCCGATTTCATGTTGGTAACCTAGGTGGGGCCCATCGTGATTTTTACACCTCGCATGTCGGTTTGCAAGCTCATTTTAGAATGCGGTACTAAAAATGAGCTGGATCAAATACTCATGTGCGCATTAAATGTGAGTATTGAATGCCTACAGTTGGGCCACATAATATTTGAATAAGGGTAATATTTGGGAAGGGATTGCGTACTGGGTAACTCAGTACGGTAAGCGTACTGAGTAAACTCTGTGGGGTCCACCGTGATTTGCATGTTTTATCTACTCCCTCCATCCATTTTAACAGATAATTATATGGGTTGATCCCAAAAACTAGATATATCCAAATCTCAAGTAAACCCCACCACGGGAAATAGTGTGAATTGGAGTTATACCATTGAAAATTTCTTGGGGCCCACAGAAGTTTCGGATCAAGCTGATATTTGTGTTTTCCCTTCATCCATGTCTGTGTAATCTTATGAACAGGTTGGATGACAAATAAACAGCACTATGGGCCCAACAAGGTTTCAACAGTAGTGGAAGTCATTATTGGCATTGTTTTCTTTAGTGTGGTCCACCTAAGCTTTGGGAATATTTCTATTTTAGAATCATCCACTAAAATGATATAGAAAAATGGATGGATCGCGTGGATAACTCACATACATTCATAGTAGGCCCAACTAAGTTTACTTAAAAGCGCACTGAGTAACTCAGTACCCAATCCTATTCCTAATAGTTGTATTCTCAGTTTATCTCAATAGGAATGACGTTACGAATAGTATAGATGTCATTTAAAATCGACCTTGGAAGATTTTAAATGTAGTAATTTTTCAGCCACCTTTTCCTTTAGTGCGGCGCACTTGAGTCTTGTATTCTCCTTGCTTTTGGTCTCAATTCCTAAAATGAGCTCACAAAACGGATGAACGGGTTAGATTTCTCATAAACATCACTTTAGGCCCCACCTAGATTTCCGGGAAATGCGAATTCCGCGTTCGAAAAGGAAATCCGCTTACGTCGCATGGGAAATGGACGCGGATGGCGGTCAGCGCAACCGGTATCTCTTGGCAGTACGGGGCTAAGCTATGTGGCCACCATGATATATGTGTTTTATCCACATCATCCGTACGTTTTGACGGCTTTCAGCCTAAAAATGAGGCAGATTCAAAGCTCAACTGAACTACACACCATAGGAAATAGTAGGGATAATAACAGCCACCGTTGAAACCTTTCTACTGCACACCGTGATTTTGATTTCCCATCAAACTCGTTCATAACGTCACATAGACCTGGACGAAGGTAATAAACAAATACCAGGTTGGTACAAAACATCTGTGCCTCACAAAAAGTGATTAATGTTGACCGTTCAATCTCCACCGTTTATTGTGGAATGGTGCCCTTGATCTTTAGATCTGTCTCAAGAAATTCTTGGGCTGATATGGCCGGCATGGATTAAAACAAATACCCCCAAAGATCTTGAATATGCCTTGCTACCAGGGATATTCCTAGTGCCACGTGCGGCCGGCAATCCGCGTTAAATGACGCTGTCTACGTTTCAAAATAAAATTGATAGTTTTGCTATGCGTACACGCGTGTACAATAAAGCTCATTTCTTCACCATACGTGCCATCATGGCATATATGTATGAGATGGAATCCATCCATCACTTTCTTCCGACCTTGTGCATGTTTTCCCAAAAATAAATGCAGCCTACTCAGCATGTAAGCCCTAATAATGGAAACAAATGGATGGCTTACTTCAGCCAAAAATTTTAAAGCCGTACATTTGTTTGCTATATATGGCCTGAACAGTAGATCCACCTGATTCTTGGGGTGAGAAATCTTAATAGTGGTGCCGTTCTGATGTATGGATTGGATTTCAGACTTATAATTCTATAATGACATAGGTGTGATAAGCTTTATTGCAAAGGCATATGAGCTCAGCAAAGCTCATAAAAAGATACTAGGAGCATTTGGGTTCATTTCCTATCTCTACATGGTGTCATCCATCTCAAGCAGCAGTTTGATAGAAAGATTTGAAGTTTGTACTAAAATCTCCATCTTATGCATTGCTTGTCTTTTGTTTTCGGTGTATACACCTCTTGTGTTTGGTACAGAGGTCTACAGCACAGTCTCCAGCTAATCGTACGACAGACCCATTTAAAGGTATGTTCCTTTGCATTCATGCATCGATGTGCATAGAGAGAGAGAGAGAGAGTACTGTGTGTGTTTGTGTTTCACTTTCATCCATTTAATAGAATTTCACTCAGTCGTGAAGTGAGGGAGAATTTTACAAATTGCATAACATTATCATTTTCTTTAATTTTAGTAATTATCATTGGAGTGCCTTCCATTATTATATTTTGTTAACAAATGGCCGGCAAAGGAGTTGTAGGTTGAGTGGGATCTATTGTGACTTTTATATAAAATCCACCTTAACTAATAGGTGTGTCACCCTATGCTAGGCTCGAGGTCCAAAAATTGGCCCCATCAGTGATTCAAGTGGACCACACGATTGGAAATAGTGTAGGGCAACACTATCCAAATAATTTTCCTTGGTATGGCACGTTTGAATAAAGGATTGGCCAATTTTTTGCCCATGTCTAAATTTCGGCATGACATCTAATAGTTGGAGTGGATCATCATGGTGGTCCTCGAAAAAATCTAGGTCTCCCAACAATTTCCTTTGGTGTGGCCCTCTTGAATCACAAGTTAGTCTAATTTTTTGGCCATAGGCCGGGATTGCACATCTGCTAAGAGTGGATTTCACATATTGCATAAGAACCGGCCTAGAAAAATTAACGGTGGGCGTCCCTCTCACAAGTAGTCCAAGTTTTTTGCCTATATAATTAAAAAAATCGACATGACATGCACCTTTGATTTTTTATAGGGTCCACCTTTATGTGCATGTGAGATCCATTCTAACCATCTAACCATCATATGTGTACACACCTCACGCTCAGTTTTACTAGTGATTGGGAGGAGCGGCACCAAAGGAAACAGTTGGGAGAAAGACTTCCTCCTTTGATTTTTACAAGATCCACCATGATGATTATATAAAATCTACTTCAACCATTAGATTCCACACCAAACTTTCATGCATAGGCCAAAAAAATTGAGCCTATGCATGATTTCCATGGGCCACATATACACCAAGAGAAAACATTTGTTGGGTGAGCATTGCCCTTATAGTATTTCCAACCTTGTGGTCCACTTGAATATACAGCCGGGGCACATAAATATCACTGTGAGGGCCACTCAAGCCACCCACCCCTATCCTCGCGGGTGAGGCTTCAGTGGATCCCCATAGCTACTAAGGTTGGTGGATCCTTGACTATGGCACCAACATGTATGTTCCTCACATATGCGTTGTCCATCCATTTTGACAGCTCATTTTAAGGCATGATCCAAAAAATGAAGTAGATCCAAGTCTTAGGTAGAACACATCATGGGAAAAAAGTGGCAATTGAATATCCACCATTAAAAACTTTTTGGCGACCACCTGAATTTTTATTTTGCATCCAACCTATTGATAAGGTCACAAAGACTGGGATGAAGGGACCACATGAATATCAGCTTGTTCCAAAAAAAGAAAAAGAAAAAAAAAAAAAAAAACTGGCACATAAGAAGTTCTTAATCATCAATTACCACTGTTTCATGTGGTGTGATCAATTTGAGATTCGAATTTGCTTCATGTTTCTAATCATATCCTAAAATGACTTGTCAAACCAAATGTACTTCCCGGATTTAAAGAAATTATGTCACTGGCCCCATGGTCAGGGATCCACCCACCTTCTGTCCCATTTGGGAGTTTGTAAATGAAGGTAAATGGGAAATGGAAATAGAGAAAAATGAATTAAAAGTAACTGGCTTAGTCAGTTGTGTTTGAATGGGAGTAAATGAAATGTATTTGAAATCCAAATATTTTGTTTAGATGAGAGTAGATGGGAAGAATTTTAGAATGGATTAGAATTTTTCAATATATTCATAGGAAGATATGTGATATGCCAATTCCGCTTTAATATTCTACACTAGTGTACATCGGTGATTTTTAATAGAATGATTGTAGAAAGCCCATTGAAAATTTTGTGTCCCAGGTGGGCCAAAAATGTGAGAATCACAAACAAGCAATTTGTCTAGCGATTTTTAACTGTCCATTTGGATGGCCAACCTTTGAACGCTTTGAATCATTCTATTAATTAATGTGATTTTAGTGATATGGTCGATGATTGAATTCTTTCAGAGTATCATTAGCATATGATATGTATGGCAGGCGTGTGCATAGTGACACTTCTGTTTACTTGGTCAACTCTCCAAGGGAGCTTAAAAAGGCATTTCACCCCATTTGCTTCCAAATCCTCTTTCAAAGAGAATATTTCATTTACATGTCCATTTACTCTCATTTCATTTCATTTTCATGCATTTACTTCCATCCAAACACAACTCAAATGCCATTTACCTTCATTTACTCCCAGTTCCCTCCATTTACCTTCATTTACCCCATTCATGGATATCATAATTACATGGGTCAGCTTATGATTAGCCTTTTTTTAATTGTAAAATTTCCTTAAGAGAAATTGAGGAAAGATATACTGAACTTTTGGCGTATGTTCCCATTGCATCACCTCTGGTCATGTGGCTACATAGTGACAGGAGGAACCCGCCACATGCTTCGTGTTTGGGGAAGTATGCACTGGTGTGAGGTGTCACTGTTGGTCTTCACCATAATCAAACGTTGGAGGGTAGCATATGCACTCAAGTTTTGGTGTATCATACAGCAGTGAAAAACTTACACATGAATGTTGGGTTTATTCGCTATACACCAGATTAGTGGTGCTGGGGCACCGGGTTTATTTTCTGTACACCAAAATAAACCCAACATTACAATTAATGTTGTAATTGTAATTGGCATAAAAAATAAAATAATAATAATTATAATAAAATAATTAAAATTATTGCAATTGGCATCTCCATGAAAATTGCATGGCATAAAAGTCAGTCGGGTCCACTCAATAGGTGGGTCACACTCTTGGAATTAATGGACAACTTATACTTTTACTCGATATATAATTGAAGCTTACTTAGTAATTGGATGAGCCTGATTTTTAGAAAGATAATCTTCATGATGAGGCCTATCATTTTCATGGTACCGATTTCCTTAAAAAATGGCATGTTGATGGGAAAGATGGTACAATACCGTAAATTGTAGTACCATTGCATATAGGTGATCAGTTTTCTAGATAAAGATGCTAATTACAATTTCATAAAAAATTAAAAAGAGAAGAAAAGAAGAAATGCTGTTTACAAAGCTGGCCAATTTCATTACTAAGAAATGATTTAAAATCACCTGGGTCCAAGGTAAATCTTTTGCAACATCTTTTATTTTCAAAAGTAATATTTTGTTGGAAGGAGTCATGGTTGCATATTTTCTTTTCAGTAGAAATGATCACATAAAACATTGTATGTGACTTGAAAAATCATAATGTTCTAGTTTTTGGCTTATATGTCACTTTAGTGGAACATGTGATTGGTGAACAGGGTAGAGTATTCAAGAAGATCAGTGAGAGTGAAATTGGAACAATCTAATCATCGGGTGGGCTTGCCCGCCTATTGAATGGACCATCCAGATTATCATTCCAGACTCTGATGAATGGACGGCCCTTATTACCATCCCAGACCTATAAAATGTTTATGATGACGAGGTGTACCTTTTTTATGGATTGTATGTTTATTGCCTGCTATAAAGCTAAATGTAAGGTATTAATATTGTGGCAATATTCTTAGGGCTTTAGATCATGCATTTAATTTCGAAGTTAGTGTAATGTATTATTATTGCGGCAATATTCTTCTCCAATAACAATAAAGGCTCATATAAGTCAAAAAATAAAGACAACATATTTATTATTATTATTATTATTTATTTATTTTTTGTAAAAGAGAAAATTCAAGATCATCTAGTGTATGTAGAACACATCAACAGGAAGCTGGAAGCTGATTGTTGTAAACCCATATACTAAATGCTTACCTCCCAAGTCATTCAAAGAATTAGTGAATATTCATTCAAGGAATTATTGATGAATTATTATTAATTTTTTTTATTAGTGGGAGAATACAGACACTCTGAATATGTGCACATTTCAATTTTCTAGTATAGTTGACAATCATTTTTATGGCAATGAGATTTTTGTTTCTTTAAGTATTATTTCATGTCCTTGATTTAAAGTAAGTGAAGAAAATATTTCATTTTTCTTTCAAGGCATAAGGAATCTCTTGCCAGAGATGATAAGATAGTCTAAAAATCTACATGCAGGGCCACACTAAACGTCTGATTTTTATACCACACATCCAAACTATCAAGATACATGTTGTTTGATACTTATGATTATATACAGTCCCACTTGGTAAATGTTACGATGACTGCCATGTTCCTATACTAGTAGTATCAATAAGCCGAATTCTAAGGAGTTCTATCATAATCCATTATAGATATTTAGTAAAAATTTTGAGCTCATAAAATAAGTATTGAATATACAAAAGGGAATTTGACTGTACTAACCTCAAAGTTTGGTCAAATTACCTAACAAGTTCAACCTTTCGAATATCCAAGAGTAGCTTTTTGACAAGCTTTAGATATTGTTTCGAACGAAAATGCCTCTGTCCTTGGTTCAAAAGTCATACGATCCTGGAGTACTGAATAAGAAGTTACATTCTTTTTACAACCCTGAGAAAGTGACGAATTGGCTACTCCCCCTACCACCAGCTAATGGCTGGTGCTCAATGCTCTGTCGACCCCACTATGATGTTTGTGTTTCATCCATGCCACCCATCCTTTTTGCTGTGTCATTTTAAGGATAAGGCCCAAATATCAGCTTGATCCAGCACTCATGTGGGCCAAAAAATAGAAAATAATGGTGATTGTAGAAACTTTTCAGGCTCACCGTGATGCTTGTTAGAAGTGGATACTGCCCAAGCCAGGACTTTTTGGGCTCATAGTGAGTTAGCCGATAAGGTGGATGTATCAGATCACCCCATTGTGGGCCTTAAGTTATGGTACCAATGGTTCGGTAGAAAAGAAAGTGAACATGTTGAAAACCACAACCATGATTCAGGTAACATGACAACCACGACCCATATAACATGACAACTACGACCCATGCAAACCATGACCCCTAACATGGCAACCACGACGCATATGGGACCCAGATGGCAACTATAACACATAACATGACAACCACGACCCATATAATATGATAACCATGACCCATATAATATGACAACCATGACCCATATAGGACCCATATGACAACCACGATCCATATAGCCTGCATTTCCTGCTCCTGCGGTTTATCAATAGTCATCTTATATTCGAAAAACGCCAAGCTCACTACAAGAAATATGGTTTTTACCGACGAAACATTTGCTGACGAAAATTTTTTCATAGGTAAAGATGACTTTTACCAACGAAAATTATTTTACCGACGAAATATAATTTCGTAGGTAAAAGTCATCTTTACCTACGAAAATTTTCGTACGTAAATGGTGTTTTGAATTTTTGAAAAAACAAAAAATTAAAAAGTTTACTTTTGCCTACAAAATAGAATTTCGTATGTAAAAGCCATCTTTACTGACGAAAACTTTCATAGGTAAAGGGTGTTTTGAATTTTTGAAAAAACAAAAAATCAAAAAGTTTACTTTTACCTACGAAATATAATTTCGTAGGTAAAAGATATCTTTACCGACGAAAATTTCCGTAAGTAAAGGGTGTTTTGAATTTTTGAAAAAACAAAAAATCGAAAAGTAAACTTTTACCTAAGGTAAAAGCCATCTTTACCGACGAAAATTTTCATAGGTAAAGGGTGTTTTGAATTTTTGAAAAAATAAAAAATCGAAAAGTAAACTTTTACCTATGAAATATAATTTCGTAGGTAAAAGCCATCTTTATCGATGAAAATATTCGTAGGTAAAGGGTGTTTTGAATTTTTGAAAAAACGAAAAATTGAAAAGTTTATTTTTACCTACGAAATATAATTTCGTAAGTAAAAGCCATCTTTACCGACGAAAATTTTCATAGGTAAAGGGTGTTTTGAATTTTTTTTAAAACAAAAAATCGAAAAGTAAATTATTACCTACGAAATATAATTTCGTAGATAAAAGCCATCTTTACCGACGAAAAGTTTCGTTAGTAAAGGGTGTTTTGAATTTTTGAAAAAAAAAATTTGAAAAGTTTACTTTTACCTACAAATTAGAATTACGTAGGTAAAAGCCGTCTTTACCGACGAAAATGTTCGTAGGTAAAGGGTGTTTTGAATTTTTGGAAAAACATAAAATCGAAAAGTTTACTTTTACCTACGAAATATAATTTTATAGGTAAAAGCCATCTTTACCGACGAAAATGTTCGTAGGTAAAGGGTGTTTCGAATTTTTGAGAAAACAAAAAAAAAAAAAAAAAAATCGAAAAGTAAACTTTTACCGACGAAATATCATTTTGTAGGTAAAAGCCATCTTTCCCAACCAAAACATTCGTCGGGAATAATTATATAATTTTTACCTTATTAAGTTTTCCCGCTGCCTTGAAAAGTTTTACGGTAAGAGTTTTACCGATGAATTGTCTCGTAGGTAAAAATATTTTACAATACTTTTACCGACGAAAATGTTTGTCAGGAATAATATAAAATTTTTACCTTAGGAAGAGTTGTACCGACGAATGGTTTCGTAGGTAAAAATATTTCACAATACTTTTACCTACGAAACTATTCGTAGGTAAAAAACGTGGATGAGATTTTTTACCTACGAAATGTTTCATAGGTAAAAAAACGTGGATGAGACTTTACCTACGAAATATTTCGTAGGTAAAAGTCTCTTTTTTTTTCTTATAATATATTTCATCATGATATACACCTGTTATATAATATATTTCATCATATTCACATTCACATCCATCTAAACCCAAACTACATAAATCCATCCAAACATAAACTACATTCATCCAAACATAAACTACATCCATCCAAACACAAACAATCTTATCCACATCACATTCATTCACGCATAAATACATATAAGTTTAACATCATAAATAAAATATAAAAAATTATTCATAACCTATTTCCTGGTGGGGCTCACAAAATTCAATGTGGTGAACACATCGCCGACTGTGCACACACACCTATGTCCTTACTCATGCCTTCATGGTAGATTCAAAATAGTTTCAATATAAGGTCACGAGTTCAAGTACCCATTGTGGTCGTAAGCGACTCTGGTGTATGAGTATGTGTTAAAAGAAAAGGAAAGAAAGAAAATGTTGATTTATCTTTTGGGTTGAGCCTAATGGTACTTGGTGATTTCTCATTGGGTAGAAATTATTATTAGTTGTTTTTAGAAAGGTAAGATTAGGCCACTTATAATTATATTAATATGATAAAATGTTGTACGCATATTTGAGCAGACACTACAAATAAACAATCCTATGGAAAAAATTAAATGAAGAGAGAGAGAGAGAGAGAGAGAGAGAGAGAGAGAGAGAGAGCATGTGAGAGGTGATCCTTATCTCCTTTGACGGATTCGAGCTGCATGTGCCCTACCCAACTTCCTATAAGGAGAAGTTATATGGGTCTTGGAATAATGTTAGTGATAAATCCACCTTGTCTATTAATATTATCATATTGTGTTAGGACATGACTCTAAAAATGAGATAAATCCAAATCTCAAATAATCTATGCTATAAGAGATAGATAGTGGAGATAGAAATAGATGCATTGTGATGCTTGAGTTCGAGTATACTTGCCAACAAAGCAAGATTTTTTGGTTTGTTTCCATGTGATTGGGCTACATTATTACATCAATCGGGTTCGGGTTCGGGATCGGGTTTAGGTTTTCAAGTTTAAGTTTAGGTTTAGGTTAGGGAGTTGAGATTAGGATTAGGTATAGGTTTAGGTTTAGGGATTTGAGAATACATTTAGGTTTTAGATTTAGGTTTAGGTTTTAGGTTATAGGTTTAAGTTTAGGTTTTAGGTTTAGGTTAAGGTTAAGGTTAAGGTTAGGTTATAGGTTATAGGTTATAAGTTTAGGTTATAGGTTAAGGTTTAGGTCATAGGTTTTGGTTTAGGTTAAGGTTATATGTTTAGGTTTAAGTTAAGGTTTAGGTTATAAGTTATAGCTTTAGGGAATTGAGAATAGGTTAAGGTTTAGGTTTAGGAAATCGGGTTCGGGTTGGGTTCGGGATCAGGTTTAAGTTTGGGTTTTCAAGTTTAAGTTTAGGTTTAGGTTAGGGAGTTGAGATTAGGATTAGGTGTAAGTTTAGGTTTAGGGATTTGAGAATACATATAGGTTTTAGGTTTAGCTTAGGTTAAGGTTAAGGTTAGGTAATAGGTTATAAGTTTAGGTTATAGGTTATAGGTTAAGGTTTAGGTCATAGGTTTTGGTTTAGGCTAAGGTTATAGGTTTAGGTTTAGGTTAAGGTTTAGGTTATAAGTTATAGCTTTAGGGAATTGAGAATAGGTTAAGGTTTAGGTTTTTTATAAGTGTAGGTTATAGGTTTAGGTTTAGGGTAGGTTATAGGTTAAGGTTTAGGGAATTGAGTTTAGGTTATAGGTTATAAGTTATATGTTATAGGTTAAGGTTTAGGTTATAGGTTAAGGTTTTAGGTTTAGGTTTAGGTTAAGTTTAGGTTTAGGTTTTTGGTTTTGGGATTTGAAAATAGGTTTAGGTTAATGTTGTAGGTTATAGGTTTAGGTTATAAGTTTATATTAATGTTGTAGGTTATAGGTTTAGGTTTAGATTTAGGAATTTGAGATTACATTTACATTTTAGGTTTAGGTTTAGGTTTTACATTTAGGTTAAGGTTACAGGTTTAGGTTTAGGTTTAAGTTTAGGTTATAAGTGTAGGTTATAGGTTAGGTTATAGGTTAAGGTTTAGGGAATTGAGTTAAGGTTTAGGTTATAGGTTAAGGTTTAGGTTTAGGTTATAGGTTTAGGTTTAGGTTATAGGTTTTGGGATTTGAGAATAGGTTTAGGTTATAAGTATAGTTTTAGGTTAATGTTGTAGGTTATAGGTTTAGGTTTAGGGATTTGAGAATGCATATAGGTTTTAGGTTTAGCTTTAAGTTTTACGTTTAGGTTAAGGCTAAAGGTTTAGGTTATAGGTTTAGGTTTAAGTTATAAGTGTATGTTATAGGTTTAGGTTTAGGTTATAGGTTAAGGTTTAGGTTTAGGAAATCGGGTTCGGGTTCGGATTTAGGTTTGGGTTTTCAAGTTTAGGTTTAGGTTAAGGAGTTGAGATTAGGATTAGGTGTAGGTTTAGGTTTAGGGATTTGAGAATACATTTAGATTTTAGGTTTAGGTTTAGGTGTAGGTTATAGGTTATAGCTTTAGGGAATTGAAAATAGGTTAAGGTTTAGGTTTAAGAAATCGGGTTCGGGTTCGAAATCGAGTTTAGGTTTGGATTTCCAAGTTTAGGTTTAGGTTAAGGAGTTGAGATTAGGATTAGGTGTAGGTTTAGGTTTAAGGATTTGAGAATACATTTAGGTTTTAGGTTTAGGTTAAGGTTATAGGTTTATGTTAGGTTTAGGTTTAGGTTATAGGTTATAGGTTATAGGTTATAGCTTTAGGCAATGGAGAATAGGTTAAGGTTTAGGTTTAGGAAATCGGGTTTGGGTTCGGGTTTAGGTTTGGATTTTCAAGTTTTCGATCAAGCTGATATTTGTGTTATTCCTTCTTCAAGTCTAGGTCTGTGTGAACTTAACAACATGTTGGATCTCAAATAACTACTATGGTGGGTCCCAGGAAGGAATCAATTGTCGGGGGCACTGTCTCCACCATGATGTTTAGTTTTAGGTATTAGTTTTAGGTGTAGGTTTAAGTTTAAGGTTATACTAGGGTCTGCTCCAACAATTTCGAGCTAATACATAAATACGGCATGTCCAAATGGCCAGGTCACTCCAATACTGTCCATAGGAAATGGACAGCTTCATCATGGTCATAACAGCGGTTCCCACCTTCAAGGGACCCCCGCTCAACATTCGGATAGCTCCGACGCACATTTGTGTTTGATCCATCAATTTAAATACGGCCTGTCCAAATGGCCAAGCCACTCCAATGTTGTCCATAGGAAATGGACAGCTTCATCATGATCATAACAGTGGTTCCCACCTTCCAGAGACCCCCGCTCAACATCCGAGTCTGCTCCATCAATTTCGAGCTAATACATTTACAGCTAGTTGATAAGAGTGACTAGACAGACCAAAAACAATAAGAAAGGATCCAACTAAAACGCTGGGAATGAACTCCCGAAACTTCACCTACATAGGAATGATAATATGAGTGTTAGAATAGTCAAAACCAACAACACCATTAATGCTCAAGATATAATTCATCAGAAACTACCATTGATGCTAAAAATAACTTTAGAAAGCATAAGGCACTATTCAGATAAATGGTCATAAAGGCGAATCTCTCAACAACATAGCCTAGCATTCTTCAAACATTGGTAGTAGTACGTATTTCCAAGTCTCTAAGCTATTCTTCCTATAAAGATAATTTATTCTCAAGAGCATTTTCTATAATAACTGAATTTTCCTTAAAATATAACCTGAAGATCAAATATCAAGCTCACTTGATAAACAGATTATATCATGGATCCATGTAAGCATTGTGGAACCCTGAGCCTACACTCTTAATGATTGCTTCAACTTTGAATAGGCATCTTACGTCCAAATCACTAATACAAGTCAAACATTATGGATACTCTTTGTAATATTGAAGCATACAAACATCCTCATGCTACAATTTGAAACATCATCCAAATATCTATCACACTATTCATAAATGAGGAAGCAAGAATAGGAATCATAAAAGCAAACAAACTTTCACTGGATTTCTCCTTGATTACAGTTAGCAATTCCCTTTCCACAATCACACAATAACAATGTTTAAAAAATCAAAACATGAACAAACCAAGTTTTAAATACATGTGTCAGTCACTCAAATGCCCATGTACTGAACATCATATAGATTGAAATATCTTAGATGTAGAATTTTTGGGTTTATACCTGTTGGATGTGAATAGTGCCGGATTTTCTTTCTCAGCCTTCTTTTTTTTTGGGACACCTATTGCAGGGTTAGTATTTTTCTATTTGGGGTATTTTTGGTCCATCGGCCATCCACACTGCAGTCGGGGAATATCAATGGTTTGGATAATGGACCATAAGCCCCATTTCTACAAACCGAAAGCTAAGGTTGTCAATGAGTCGGAGCCTATAGTACCCGTTCCAAGGATAATCTGCTTCCGGGCTTTCCAGGCCTGGATTTAGTTCTTGAAGACCCAGACTATCTCATGGTCAGTTGCCATCTCACTCTGTATTTAATAGGGGAAAAACTACCAATGAAAGCAATAACAAAATCGATCGAGATAATGTTTAGGGTTTTTAGGGGAAGGACTTACCTCAAACGAATTGAGATCTTGTGGAGACTCCCCTACAACGTGCGACCTAGAACGAGAAAGCCCTAGGTAAGGGGTTTACCAATACCCTAAGTAGGAGGGAGAGGGAGATGATGTGTGGGTTGTTGGAGGGAGGGAGAGAGAGAGAGAGAGAGAGAGAGAGAGAGAGAGAGAGAGCATGGACCAAACGAGAGAGGAGGGGTCAAGAGAAAGGGAGCAGGTAGCAGAGAAAGAGCGAGAGCGAACTGTTCACTCCCCAAGTATAGGGTTGTGATGTAGTAATAATCTCGGTAAGACCGAGGTCGAATCCACAGGGACTGAAACCTGTACGTTATCTGAAAGTAATTAGAACTAGAACTAGAATGAGATGAAATCTAAATCAGATAAAAATGAAAGGAATAATGATGAATTTATAATCTAAAACTTAGGAAAAATTCAGAAAAAGGGACAATAGGGTGTCAAGGATCCACTTGTAGAGATCAGGGAGATCTTATGCCTGCTTGAAGAATCATGGAATTTAAACTGAACTTATTTGATATAGTGTTTAAAAGATGAAAGGTGTATGAATTAGAATGGATTCCATCACCAAACCATGCCCAGGAGACAAAGTAAACAACAGAATTAAACTAATTACCAACCAATCAATCATGTCATGAAGGTTAGGAAGGGTACCGACATCCAACCATGCCCAGGAGACGATGGTGAACAACAGGACTTCCTGACGTCATAAACATAAAAGGAATAGGAACATGCTCAAAGCTATCACAGACCCATTGTAATTTCAGTCACAACAGACCATTAAAAACTAAAAACATTCCCTTAATTAAACTAAAATCAATATCGGTTCAGTATAAACAAAAGGCATAAAATAGAGTCTCCCATCATGCCACAAGCTTCACCTCTTAGCCCTAGCTAAGAGGTTACCCCGCCATGATGTGGCTATAACTCTCAAAAACTATGAAAAATAAAAAGGAAAATAAGAAAATAAAGGAAAAGAACTCTCCTCCTACGTCTCCGCCTTCACGCCCAAGCTCCCAGCCTTGGATTCAAAAGATACCCCACTCTCTGTTCTCTCCTCCTTTTATAACAGCCAATGGTCAATGGAATAGTGTTTTCCCGCAGCTCGCAACAGAGCCGGAATCTAGAAAACGCACGGTCCTGCGTAGAAGCTTATCTTGTACTGTGCTAAATGTGGGGCCCTTTATCGAGACTTTCTGGGAAATACAATCCATTCATTGGATTCCTCTTGAAATTTTAGTAAAATAGGATGATTTTTGGACCGAATTTGGTGTGTCCCACCCATCTTTTCGTTGTACCGTCAGTCCTCTATTTGGACGAATAGAAACCGATCTTTACTGCTTTCTAAAATTTGGTCACCTAGGCCTTGATGAGGGGGACCGTAGGTTCATGATGAACGGTCCAGATCAAACTTTTGAACTACGGTGGTGGCCCACACGGTCGGTCTGCAAGCTCCGTTGCGAAACAGAGCTTGGGTGAGCTCACTGTGATGTTGGTGGGACCCACGTTGGTTTTTTTATACGAAATCCACACCGTCCATTGAATTTCTGGAGAAAAACCGTCCAGAAAAAGTGAGATTTTATTTATTTTCGGTGTGGCCCATTGAATTTTAACCCAGCCATCCATCCTGCGTTTTCATCGATCAACGTCCGTACACATGCATGGGACCAAACGGACATCTAGGTGAGGGTCACACCCACCCTAGAGATGCAATGGACGGTTCAGATCGTCTGAATAGATGATGAGTGGGGCCCACTATCCCGAACCGACGGTGACAGCGTTAACGCTGTTTGCGGAGAATTTTGTTGTGGAAGACGACTCGGGTCAGCCCCGGTTGACCGGACTAGCTGGTCCGGTGCACGTCCAGTGCACGTATGCACAATGCACATGCGTTGCGTGTGCAGGTCCCACGATGATGTTCGTGAGAAATCCGCTCAGTCCATCCATTTTATCATATCATTTTAGACGTTGAGACAAAAAGTAAAGTAGATCCAGATATCAGGTGGGCCCCACTTTACCATTTTATAGGTCGATCTGTCCGTTGGGTCACTTTCAGAGGGATCCAACGGATGATTTTTGACGTGCACGGTTAATTTATGGTCCTCAGGCCATGTATGAAGTTTCGAACCGAACGGATGGTAGGAACCCTGTGATCTTGCATTCTGGACCAATTTTGGGCCACTTGAGCTTCAGTTTCTCGATTTTCGCAGATCTCTGGCGTGTAAATTCATCGATCTTGGTCCCATGGAGTCCGTCCCTTGCCTGTGGTGTCATCAGAGCATTAAATCCATGCTTTAAGCTCCCTTTTTCAGTCCATGTTCGCAAATACACTCTGCATCACAAATACGATTAAAGCGAACCATTAAACGGTATCATGTCTGTAAATCCAGGCAATAATCAGGGTCTGATATGCAATATTTGACCCTCAACACGAACACTACCAAAAAAATAACCAAAGGCTACGGACTATGCTAGCTTTTAGCTACGGATATAAACCATAGCTAAATAATACCCAAACCGTAGCTAAAAGCTACCACCATTCACACTTGCATCCAACCTGCATAGCCCCACGAGGGACTCTACGAGGCCCATTAAAATTCATGTGTTCCATCTAATACATCTATCCATTTTGAAAAATAATGTTAAGGCAGGAGCCCAAAAGAGGAAGTAGATTGAACAATCAAGTGGACCACACGTTAGGAAACAGTGGAGATTAATACCTACCATTGCTTGTTGGTGTGGTTCAATTGGACCATTGATTTGCGTAGATGTCGGGGTTATTCCCTATAAAAAAATTACAAAATTAATGGATGGAGTGGATATGTCAAATGCATCAAGATGGACCCCACAAAGCCCATGAAAAATCCGTCCGTCCGGATCCCGCCCGGATCCCGCTGAACATGTGAATCGGACGGGCTGTTACGGAAGGATCAATAGCTACGGCCCAAGGGACTTTTAGCTACGACTTTAGACCGTAGCAGGTACAAAATGCGGAAAACCACGCTCCTTTTTCTTTTCCCTCTCTCATGAAATTATATTCCCTCTCATGTCCGACCCTTACGTCCATCCCTTTCTCTCTCACTCTCAATCCCACGCGCCTCTTTTCTCTGTCTCTCTCGATCTCCAGCACCATTGTTCCCATCCCTCTCTCTCTCTCTCTCTCTCTCTCTCTCTCTCTCTCTCTCTCTCTCTCTCTCTCTCTCTCAATCTCCCACACCATTGTTCCAAACATAAAAATCGTCATCAGCATTCGTCAGATTGCATCGTCAGAGAGGATTTTGGTATGCTACACCTTGATTAATTTCTTCTCTCTCTCTCTCTCTCTCTCGATATCCATCACCTTTTCTCTGTCTCTTTCGATCTCCGACACCTGTTTAATTTCTTCTATTTATTTGTTTTGCCCTCTTTTTTAAATTTGTTTTTATTTTTTAATACCCGTTTGGCTGCACCTTGATTAATTGCAAATCAAGCCTCATCACAATTAATTGGATGATGAGGCTTGGATGATGATGAGAAATGCTGCAATAAGTCATTGGACTGTAATAGTCATCCAACCAATGGCACGAGAAAGGAACTGTTCACTCAAACAAGAAGCATTGCTTGACGGGCTGTTGAAGGCAGAGCCTAGGGAGTGGTCATGGGATGATCAGAAATCCAACGGTGGGATTTCAAAGTGGGATAGGGTAAAGAACAAGCAAGCCCAGAAGGTGTTTGATGTGTGGTTTGGTAACGTTTGTAGTAGGTGTTGTTGTTGGTTTTTGAGAACTGGAGCGTTCATACAGTGCCCCATTATAGATGGGCCATAACCAACAATCACACAGGTCAAAAGGTTAGGATCATGTAACTGTTGTGATTCTTGGATATGGTCCATCGGTAATGGAGCTTGACGAATGAACGGTCCAAGTTTTGTGCATACCTGACAGCTGTGCTTGTGGAGCCTTTGTTTCTGAATCTTAATTGCACAGATGGGTTTTCCGAATTTTTTGCCTATATACACTCATGTGGTGGCCCACCAGATTAATGATTTCAATCACTAGAACTCATATGGAGTGTTCTATATAGCATTTCTCTTTATTTCAATTACTAGATCAATGTTTTCAATCACTTGATTTCAATGAATATGAAGATTTTGCTTATATTCATTCATGTGGGGGTCCACCAGATCAATGATTTCAATCACTGGAACTATGAAGTGCTCCATATAGAATTTCTCTTGATAAAAATATGTTATGGGTTCTGTTGTGTTAGTGAAGAACAACCATGAAAAGGCACACTTCATGTCTCTGCTACATGGTTAACAGTGAGTATGATAATGAGGGACCCATATTAGTTCTCTTGTATTTCAAGTTCTACAATACATCCCTTAAATGGGCCATGGATTATATCTATTGCAATGTATTGCTGGTGTGTATATTGGAATTTGATGTGGATATTTTTTTTTACTAACTTTTGCTCTTCTTTATTGCTGTTTTATTAGAGTAGTTTGTAATTGTACTTATTAGATCTTCAGGCCACAAAAGTTTGTAATTATTTGTAGATAGGCACGCGCCAAACAATGGGAAGTGACCAATGATCAAGGCAGCCATTGTGTCCAGTCCTCCGCAATTAGCAATTTGCTGACAACCATCAGGATTGTCATTTGTTAGGTTCATCAGAACTTGCAAAGAGGAAAATAAATTAAAACTTTTGAGAATTCAATTCCATGCTCTACCATGACACAATATATAAAGTGGGTCCTGCTAAATTAATAAAATAAGGATATATAAGAGGATAAAATAAATAGCCAAAAAAAAAAAAAAAAAACCGGCAATCAGGCATTGGAGGTAAAACTATAGGTGAACATTTTACTTTGATGTAACAGTCTCAGCTATAAAATGGAAGCATCTATCAAAAGGTAGAGCGGACTGAAACTGAACTAGACTTGAAGTGGTTGACCATTGAGAGAGTGAAAGAGAGGAACAGAGTAGCAATCTTGTTGATTTTAAGTTTCTTTAAAACGGAAACAAGGAACCAAAGAAGCAAAGCAGGTGTGGGCGCAGGGAACCATCTGTTTCAAAATGTTGTCAAGTATAAATAGCTAGGAAGCAGGAGCAACACGCTGTGTCCAAAGCAAGAGAGAGAGAGAGAGAGAGAGAGAGAGAGAGAGAGAGAGAGAGAGAGAGAGAGAGAATTAGAAGGATCTTACAAGTAAGGAAAAACACAACTGTGCAGCCCTTCTCCTGCAACAAACAATCAAGTTTCCCAAGAATGGTCAAGCAAAAGCATTGTGTTAGTTAATTATGCTCCATCTATTTCAGGATTGGCGATGCCATTCCCCATTCCCCAAAAATAGTGACTCGGACATTATGATATAATAGGTGTTTACAGGAGGTCACTGAGGTGGGGAAGTTGGCATGAGAATTATTATGAGTTGGTATGGCCTTTATTTCAATAGTTACTGTTTATATGTTCTCAAATATTTCAACACTATTTTTCTTTTTTACTGCCTGTTTAATTCCACCAAATATTGAAAATTTCCATGAGATCTTGCACAATCAAGAAATGTCATGATATTTGGTGCAACAAACGCACACTGAGTATTTGAGTTTTATCTAATTTCTCTCTCTCTATATATTTTTTTTGGTAAGGTGCGGGTTTAAGATGGATTTGCGTCTACACTTGGAGAGGCTGGCGCAGGATCATTTGTGCAATGGGGGAAGCAATCAATGAGATTCCAATAATTTGAACAAATATAGTTCTATATAACTGAACATATAGTAATTTGGCTTAAGTGGCCGGGTTTTGGTTGGGGCTTACATGGAGCTTTTTTTTTTTTTTTTTTTTTCTATTTTTCCAGTTAGTACTATAAACTGAACATATGATGGTTGGCTTTTTTTTTTTTTTTTTTTGGTACTCTATAGTTCATCGATATTTATAGTCTTAGGCTCCATTTGGTCATCACATTAGTATTTATGAATGTAAATTTATCTCAAACCAAATGGAGCTTAAGCCCTTTTTTAACTCCACCAATGCAACTCATTGCATTGCCGGTCCCAAGCCGGGGTAAAGGAGGAGGGAGAAGGGCTTCAAGGTGAGTTTTATCATTTTATTTTTTTTCCATATTTTGAAGTTGTTATAATTTTTAAGTTGATTTTTGCTTGTAGGCTGGCAAGGACATTCATGCTGTTGAGAGAAATTCAGGCAGAATGTCGGGAAGAAAAACACTCTATTATTCTTGTGGCATATGGTGAGTCATGTCCTTTTCTTCCATTTTTTGAAGCTGTTATAGCTTTTGAGTTTACTACAACTAGATAGTTTCTAATTGGTGATAACCACTTTCCCTTGAGATTAAGCAAGAGCTGGGAGGAAGCGTAACTCTCAGGTTGTTGAAATCATTGACCGGTATGAGACAGAGTGCATTCCAGAGAGCTCAAGAGGCAATAAGCTTGCATTTATATAGGACCCGAAAATGGACAAAACCTGCACCAGAACAATAACGGTAAGATTTCCTTGCAATTATCATCATCTACTGATTGTAAAATTTCCCCCTTTGTCTGGGATTTATCTCTCTGCTGAACTGTAACTGCATTTTAGAGATATGTTAAGATCACTAAAAGTTTTAGGATTTCAGCTCAGCGATTGAGCTTTAGAAGAGTGATTTTAGCTCAGAGATTGAGCTCAGCGATTTAAGATCCTACCCCTATTGGCACTCTGTTTTTGAAAATTCTGTTTGGTCATTTTAATGGTTTTGAGAAATCGAAACCCATGTAAGTAGAATAAATATGAAATCTAATGTTCAACATGGTTTTTTAATAAATATGAAAATTCTAGAGATCTCTACACTGTACAGTTCTAGCATTTCTAAAATTCTGCACACAACTCTATACACTATGCACAAGCCTCTAGTGTAAAAAATGAGCAGAAAATGGGCAAGTCTCTTGAATAGCTCCTTGGAGATGTTGTCTTCTTGTTGTAGTGCACCAAAGTTAATTCTGGTGGTAGCATTATTATAAGGTTCCTACCACTTATCCACACTTGAATAGGTTCTTTCCTAAGTTGCAGGGCACAACAGAATCCCACACCTTAAGTGGTGACTGCCACACAAGCAGCAGGCAAAAAAAAAAAAGCACCCAGCTAAATAAATGGGGCCCACATTAACCTTACCATTAAGAGTAATAATAGCACACTAAGAGAATGCCGCCTCTCCATTCTCATTTTTCTCAGCCCTGCAACCCAGTGACCATGGCCTTTTGACTCGCTGAATCAGAACGACTCGTTGGGTCCTGAGTTAAGATTCATGACTCAGCTACTTAACCCTCTATTCTCAAAACCGACTCATGTTGTTGAACTGGATCAGACTTGTCGAAGTCGAGACCGAATCCGAGTTGTCAATCCCAAGGTTTAAAGCAGCGCTTGAAACCAGCATGCATCACCTGATGCAAGCCCATTCTGTACATTGACATATACAGTTCACCAGAACCTTGTTTTATATGTAAAAAAATGGATTTTCAATCCTTGCTCAAGCCATGGTAGTGCTAAGAGCACAGTTACTTCACATGCATGTGTTCGTGCACACATCATGTGACAGGTCCACTTCCACAAACAAAAAATACTAAATTTGGATTGTTACAGTGAAGGAGAAAAGAGACCGTCACTTGTTCATTTGTTCCCAGCCACTCCCAGATGTGAGAACAGTGGGAACAGCTTGTGTGAACCCATGAACATCCAACTGAAAACAGTTGATTCACATCATTTGCGCTTGCGACTCGAGAACATAGTATTAGTGTAACACATTATATGCAACTTGCGACTTTGCTTATTGCATGCCGAATTTCAATTAGGATAAGTGATGCCCATGGATCAGTAATCCAGACCATTCATCCATTGCATCCCAGTGGACAGATTGTGCCCTGAGAATCCCCTGGATTTGTTGAATCCTTTTAGCAACTTCTCTTAATCGGAACTAATGATAATTACAAAGAGTTCGAGTTGTGTGGGGTCCAACATGATGTACTAGTGCCATCCAACCCATCCTTAGATGAGCCCCAACATGTTAGGTCTAAATACCAGATTTCAGCCTAATATGCTACTCAGGTGGGCCGCAGCAAAGGGATCAATGGGGGACATTGGGGAGGGTTTTACCCACCATTGCAACTTCCAGAGGGAATGTGAGGCCCACCAATTTCTATATATGCCCATTCAATCCATCAACTGGTGACCTGATCCAGCCTAGCCCAGTGGAGCTAAGCATATTGCCACCCCCGGCCTACCGAGTATTGCATATCAGATATCCTGACTTTTGGACACTATGGTTGCACATGTTATCAAGGTGGGCCTCGACACACGTGTTTGTATCCATGTAAGATGGATTAAATAAAATGGGATTGATTCTCACATTCTATCTTGACCCTACATCTTAATCAAAGGTCAGATGCAATAATTTCATTCTCAAAAGACACCAATGTAGATTTCATGACTTTACAAGCATGTCTATTTTCAATTAGTAATGGTGCTAAGGGATGTAGAAAAGGTTTTTTTTTTTTTTTTTCCTTTTCTTTTTCCATTTCGTGGCTAAACACCCATACTACAAATTGTGGTAGACGTGCCTGGAGGTTATCAGTTCTCTTTTTCAATTCAGTGCGGGTCACTTGATTCTCCTACTATAGTCCACAAATGGAAAGGTTAACATTGTCTCACGGTAGTAGATTTTTTTTTTTTTTTTTGCTAGTTATGCTGTTCGTCGAAGATCCTGAAATTTGATATGGGTTACAGGAATTTGCAGCCCCAAACAAATCACTGTTCCAATATTGAAAGCCTACCTACCGATTTGCAGCCCCTCACCAAAGAAGAAACTGATGTATCGACTCACCAATCGAAAGTTTCCCTATGCAGGTAAGTTGTGTACACATATCCCATTTTATATTCAAGCCATTCCCTTGATTTATGCAAAACTAGACTACCCAAAATTTATGGACAACTCCCGTTGCCTTGATCTGCTAGAACTAGCATGTGTGGATTGGCAAAAGTGCGAATGCACTTGGCGTAATTAGTAACGGTGAGGATCTCCCACAATATTGATAAAACTCTATAAAATAGGAAATAACTCAAATTATTATCATAATATGTTGTGTACTCTCTTGGGGCTGTGTATTGGGGCTCAATACACAGTCATATGGTTGTGTATATAGCTGAACATGTATATACCCTTACCATTGTGTATATTCTGCCATACGAGGAATTTCAACTCTCTTCCATGTCTGCATTTGCTGCTTTTGTACTCATGTACATGTCATCTCACAGATCTTACAATCAGACTATCAGTATTGGACATGACTCCATTTACATTCAGCATCAAACTGGCTGCAGTTGCTTCTCGTAAGGAACACATAAATCTGGAACAATGGCTAAATGAAAATCTGAGCACATACAAGGATACTTTTTTCGAGGTGATTCACATGCTTTATTTCCTCTGTTTTCCGGTTGGATCTCCTGTTTTATTAAGGAGCTCCCTGGTGTATAGGTTTTCTGGGGTCATTGATGAATACATAGATATATGGTTTTTAAAATTTAAAAAAAAATGCTGCATTTTTTTCTCTTAAAGCTTCTTGAACATGAAAATGTTTAGAGTCCACTTATGGACATGTCTTTCTTTCTTTTTTCCCAGGATTGCCTCAAGTTCTTAAAAGAAATACCTTTTGCAGCAACAAATGATGCATCTGTCAATCCTTTCCAACATTCCAGCTCTGTCATGAATCTTTATCTAAAGACAAGTTCTACTCTTTTGAAGGTTTTTGCTTCCAAAATTTCTTTTTCTATTACCTATACACAGCGTCATAAAGAACTATTATGCATATTGTAGTTTACATGAATATTTCACAGGTCCTTCAAGCCCATTTTGGCCAGCTCATCTCCCACCAACTTTCTGAGGAATTGAGAAGGTTGCAGGCATCATCTAGGCATGCTAATCCAAGACTGCAAAATGGTGGAGCTACAGAATCATCAACACGTGATGCATCATATCTGATTATTCACTGGCCTCTTCACATCAACAGAAAATAATCTTTTTTAGCATCTCTGTCCAAACACAATTCAAAATGTATGATTATTCACTCACTGTTGAAGCGTATGTTTGTTAAGTCGCACTCTTTGTCATGCAGCACATTCCAAACCTTGCTGGGAATAAAGCTTTAGTTTTGTCTGTGCCTGCATTTAATGTCATCAATGGAGGATCACATGGTTTCACTATCAACCTGAATTTTGCGAACCTTGCTGGGAACAGAACTCGGTATGCATCTTCTTCTTCTTCTTCTTCTTCTTCTTCTTCTTCTTCTTCTTCTCTCTCTCTCTCTCTCTCTCTCTCTCTCTCTCTCTCTCTCTCTCTCTCTCTCTCTCTCTCTCTCTCTTGCAAACCTTGCTTAGAACAAATCTTGATGCTTTCATTACGGTACTTGATGTGCATCTTGTCTCATTTTGAGGACATGACTTTCCATTTTTTTTTCTTTTTTTTGGGTCTTTCTTGTCTGATTTTCAATCGATGCAGGAGCATGAGAAGGAAGAAGCCCAGGTGGAGGAGGTGACAAGACAGATGGAGGGTAGGGCAGGCAAGCCTCTCGCTAAGGCTTCTAGACAAGTTGGAAAGAACCCAAGAAAAAACAACACCAAGAAAGCCAATGAAGTAGATACTGTTGTTAAATCTGTAGCATCAGTTAGTACTATAACTGAAACTGGTAGGCATCATTCTTTTCTGATGAATAAAAAATCATCTTTGTCAGTAAGCCAGTGTTTGGACGTACACGCCAATCGGCAGCATAGAAATTAAAACCCGATTAGCGTGTTTGAACGTACATGCCAATCGGCAGCATAAAAATTGAAACCCGAAATGGGTGAATTGTCAATTACCATTTTATTTCCCATCTTGAAGATTTCATTCATCTCAATGCATGTTATCTTTTCCTCTCCGTAGGACATGTTTCCAAGGGGGTAAAAACCCAAAGGCAGGGGAGCTCCGAAGAAGGCTCCTGCTAGAAAGGTGTGCTTGCAAATCATGAAACTTCTTATTTCCCAAGTATCTCCTTATTTTTGTGGACTTCTCATCACCTTTTTAGTTTGGGTCTTTCAACAGGAAATGCCAACTGTCGTTGATAGTGAAGATGAAGATGATGAGGTGCTCGAGCTGAAAGAACGACTAACAGCGTATAACATTGATTCTCCTTCAAATCAAACAGGTATATAATCATCCATGTGCAGTAAGCTTTCGGATCAAAGCGAAGCCGAGAATAGGGAGTTAGTTGATTGCAAATTGATAACCAATAGATGCACATCCATGGAGTTTTTGCTTGCGATTGTTGAGAAGCTATTTGGCTGCGAGAAGGCATTGGATCTTGCTGTTAATGAGAACTTTAAATAGACATATAACTATTATGTTGGCATTGTACTTTTGTGAATGGAAATGAATGATTGTGTTTGATTGAATGAATGAATGAATGATTGTGTTTGATTGAATGAACGAATGATTTAGCCATGAAGTATTTATCTATATTAGCTTATATGAGTTATTAGGGTGTACTACAAAGGTAAGAGTTGCCATTACTAATTAAATTTTTTATTAA
This sequence comes from Magnolia officinalis, assembly GCA_021015155.1. NCBI lineage: Eukaryota > Viridiplantae > Streptophyta > Magnoliopsida > Magnoliales > Magnoliaceae > Magnolia > Magnolia officinalis. The sequence goes on from JAJHSJ010000001.1 coordinate 57,034,394, forward strand.
CAATAGCCATTAGCTACAGCTATTAACCGTAGCCATTTGTTGAAAACTATAGCTCTTGCTAAATTCAGCTTTTTGCTACGGTTCTCATTCTACTTTTAGCTACAGATAAAATCCGTAGCTGTATATAATTTTAAGCTATGGACAATATTGCTACGGATTTAATCCGTACCTATAGTTTAATTAGCTATGGCTATTAACCGTAGCCTTGTATCTGAAAACCGTAGTTGTTGCTAATTGAAGCCTATTGCTACAGTTCTTGCTCAACTTTTAGCAATAGATATAATCCATAGCTGTAAATACTTTAGCACTATAGAAGCAACGGCTACGGATTTAATCCCTATCCATTATCTCTATGGTTATGGATTGTATCCGTAGCCATAGCTTTTAGACCTATGGCTACGACATCAATGGCTACGGTCGTGCTACGGATCTTAACTGTAGCCATAGGCTTTTAGCTACGGTTTTTAGCCGTAGCCTTTGTCCTGTTTTCTTGTAGTGTTTTTTTTTATCCATAAATTTCTCTATCTTGAACTTCACATTTGATCCCCTTGATGCCATATCTCAAATCCAAACTAACAAACCAAACTCACTCCAATACCACTTGTTCGTGAACTGGCCCCACTGAAGCATCTTAATTTGGATTGAAATAAATAAGAGAAAATGAAAAAAATCCAAGAAACCACAAAGAGAACACACTATTTTTACGTGAAAAACCCTTGCGAGAAAAAACCATGGAACAAAGCGATGATCAATCTATTGTTCAGAGAATATTATAGGGATGGAGAGAACTTACATAAAAAAATCCTGACTCTCTTTCCTTGGAGGCTCTTAAAACACCAAAAAAATAATTAAAAAATTTTTTTGTAACTCTCTCTTAACCCTAACATAAGTTACTCTAAAAGCCACTCTTTTAAGAGAAAAAATGTCAAAAATACCCATCAAAGGGTCCACTAACACTTGGGCCTTATTAGCATGTGAAACATGGGTCATATGGGCTAATAAAAAGTGAATAAACCCATAGTGATTTTGGTGTCACAATTTTAACATGAGGATTCTATTTAGCTAGCCATGGTTCTTCAATAGTTAACATTTATTTTTAACTGTTGATTTATTTCAAATCATGCTTGGACATTTAATAGTCGAGATATAATTTGATTTATACATTGGGTGGCATGGAAATTGTTTAGGGATGGTGACTACATATAGTGGAGGGATTTGGCGGTTAGGATGCATAGATTAAGAAGGTAAATAGATATCCTTCACATGGGTACTTGGATGTTTGTAGGTGGTGAAGTATCATATGGTGTGTTTCTCCTGAAACCTTAGTCTATCGTATAAGATCATACCTCAAAGGGAGAGTTTAGGGAGCTTGACATTCACATGTCCCCTACTCCCTAGAGTAAAAAGAGTGAGGAAGGAAGAGAAGGTGGTTGTAATGCCTCAAATTTTCACAGCTCGAGTACATACTCATGCCCGAGAATTTCGGGTGTTAATAACGTAAAAATTGGATGCTTTAAAATCACAACTTGTTTTTTTTTTTTTTTTTTTTTTTAAAAAAACATTTAGATTGCATCCAGTTACATTCATGAAGGTAATCATTCACGAAAATAAAATCAATTGTATTTATTATTTCATTAGAGTGAAAAGAGTTCAACTTTCTAATGCCCTCTCAATGGGAACTTACTACATCATCTTAAAGTAAGCAGGCAGCGAAAAATAAATAAACAAATAAATTTCAGTGTCATTCTTCTTCTTTATTCAAACGTATATTCCACAGAATGATCGTCATTCATATCGTCAACCTATAATTCACCCGCAACGTTTGTACGGTTGGAGAGGGTCAATGCTCTACTCATAGTGATGGTTATCCCTTAATATTAACAATAATTCAAGATATTCATAAGAATAATGTGAGGGTTCTGATACATCTCGTACTCTATCACTACAAGTGGTATCAGTATGCATAACCAATATATATATGAATGCATGCCTACCAAAGTGTGTGCGTTCCATCATACGTAGTGATTATTACAATGTGGAATATAATTCATAGAAAACTCGGCTCACCCCGTATTCTCACACTACAGAGATTCATCGGTGTGTCCAACACTACTGTGGATTTACGTGAACACCTTAAAGCGGCACAACACATGAATTAATGAATTACGTGACACGATTTGTTCATGGAGTGACTATTTGCGACATCTAATCTCGGAAGTGATGTAACATGCATTATGGATTACTTACATCGATTTGTACATCACTACCCAAAAATTATGGAATTACTCATTGACGAAGAGGGTCAATACCCAGAGTGCATTACATCCACGATAAAATATATGAATCACTAAATTTGAGACCTCTAACACATCACTTGTATCAATTGGGAAATAAATCAAACCATGAGAGTTTTAAAATTCCAAGAGACATATGCCTAAGCCATAAGGGGAGGTAGCATAAGGCTAACCTAATAAAGGAGAAAAGTAGCATTAAGATATCTCAATAAAAGAAAAGAGTAGCAAATAGGCTAACTCAACAAAATAAGGGGAGAGGAGCAAAAGGTCAACTTAATATAGAGTGGAAGCACGATTCGCTCTCAAAATTGGTAAAGGGCAAGGCTTGTATCCATCACCCCACATAAATTCATGAAAATCACGCATAATTAAAATCATACCTTAACCATAATTTTCAAAAGGATAAATAATTGATAATAGTAAATCAATCAATTGCATGAAAAATCACAGTAATATGAAAGTATGCAAAAATAAGATAAATTATATCAACTCAAATTAGTGTAAGCTTAAAGGAATCCCTCACCTATGAAGTCAAAATCGTTTCCTGACTGAGGCTAGTTATTTACTCCATCAATCCCAATCTTATCCTATATCATGTAATTTGTAAGCTTAAGATTCGATCTAGGGTTGTTTATATAATATACGTTTAGGGTTTAACTAGTTGTTAGCTGGAGAAACTTGAATTCAACGTTTATTCTCAATATGCTAATCCTGTAATTTAGTGAATACTTGTGCGGATTCAGCTTAGTTTGATATGGTTTTATCGCTATTTTACAGTCTTGAATATACAAAACCCAGTCGTTAGGGATATTGTAAGGGAAGTTCTGATCAATTACTCACCTTTAGGATTGCTGGACTCGGCCGGATCCGGAACCCGAGTTGATGACTCAGTGAGTTGTGGTTGTAGCACCAACACTCAATCAAAAATAGGTGTTGCTTCTCTCTGTTTCTTTCTGTCTCCATCTTTCTCTCTTGTTTCTTCTCTCTCTTTCTCTCTTGTTTCTTTCTCTCCTTCTCTTTGAAGTGTGCATCTTTTGGTGGTAGGGGTGGGGTTTTATAAGATTTTCTATGCTTCTAGGGGATTCTCACGTATTATGCACGTTGGATGTGGTGCGTGAGATCGAGTAGTGCTAGCACTGTTTTTCGACTCCATTGGTTTTAGTTTGCATATGATTCTTCTTTCTCTTTTTAAGAGGTTGGATCGGTTTTGGAAGGGCCAACGTTTGGTCGGTTCAGATTGTTATATGATACAACAATTTGTAAATGGAATCCATCGTTTGAAAGAGGAGGATGACCCCTGTTTTAATGGAAGATCATCAGCCATAGAGTTTTCCTTCGATCCGATGATCGAAGATGATTCGGATGGCCCATAGAGAGCTTGTAGGTCCCACATATACAACATCTAATGAGCTCTTCTCGATGGTTTCCTTCGCACGTCGCCACGACCCAAGCCCTAAAAACTCAGTGATCTTCTAGTGTGTACGAATCTCATTCCTTCCGAATCTGTAAGGTGGATCGGAACTCGTTTGCGTGGGGTCTGGATGGTTCAGATCAGTAGATGGTTCGCGATGGAAATCTCTCCTTATGCCTTATGCAGCTTTGCAAATCCTGGGATTGCGAGGATTCTCCCGATCCCCCGATGGTTTGGATTGTAGTCGGATCTTCCTTAAGCAAAGATTGGATGGCTCGGATCTCGTTGAGCTATTGGATTTAGAAGTTTTGGTGGCGAAACTCCTGCTAATCCTGTCACGATAGCCATAGTCTATGTAATTCAACAATTCAATATCAAGATTGTTGGAATAGTTGGTTGAATTAAATAGACTATTAAAATTTGAGAAAGAGGACTAATTAAATTGAGTTGAGGCGTGACATGAGTCACTTGGTTTGAAATTGAATTTACTCCCCTTGGACAGTGTCCCAAGTGTAACAGGTTTCCAGAGCAATCGACCTTTAAGATACAATGACTATGACCTGGTCCTAACGGTGCACTCATTGTACGCGGGCTCGAACCACTTGCAGTTTAACCCGAAAGTGTTGAGTTGACTCAACAATAAACTCAGCAAAAATTTGTAAACCAGAACCAGAAGAACAGAGAGAGTTTTATAAGAGGAGAGAAGAAAAGATTTTTTTTTTCGTACTTTAGAAACTAGGACGGAAGTCAGACGCTGAAGTGGTGTAAAGGCGCAAGTGTGAGTACACTCTCGCAAATAAAGTCCCACGAGTACCCATACACATACACACCCATGCGAGTACACTCGCACCAGCACCAGCACCCACACTAGCACCCACGCCCATGCCCAGCCTGTCCCGTCCCATCTCGTCACGTTGCATTACGCACGTGCACACGGACATGGACATGGACTCGGCTTGGCACGCGCGTGTGGTTAATGGCTTAGATTAAAGTTGTCAGCATAGCCCCCCATAGGACCAAATTCATATGCCCCCTGATTGGGGCTCCAGCCCCAAGGCAAAAAGCTTATCTTATATACAAGATATTTACTTTGTTAAATCTAATGTGGGACAAAACCCACAACTTAAAATCAACAAAAATTTCAAATGTGGAGGGAAATCGAAATATTTGAAATTCTGATTTTAATATTAATTTTAAAACAAAATACAACAATCCCTCACATGTTTCTAAATAAAAAATCTTTCGGGTTAAAGCATAATAGTTGTGCAATGGTGTCGGTGTCAACATAAACTTGAACCGACATTAGAGTAAGCAAGACAGGTCTACAGGAATCAAGTAACACCATAGTTTTGAACCTGAATCCTTTTGGTGTAAATCGCAAGTATATGCCACTCACACAACTCTTCCTCTGCAAGTGATTCTGCGGTTCAGTGCTTTTCGACCATACACCATTACCTGGATTTCATGAGTGCTCTAGAAAATTCACCTAGATTCTCATAGGAATCCGCCTCCACCTTCACACCCATATAGGTGAATTCCATCAAGTGTATGCAACAATTGTATATACTACCAGATATATGACTATGGATTCATTAAGAGTTCTAAAAAATTCATCTTTCTACGTTGCTGCTCGCACTGTACACCATAGAAGTGGTTTATATATCTCAGTGCAATCGTCTACCTCGTGTCTTGTAGTTTACACATTGAACCTATCTCATGGGATCTCCACTTGTATAGGTTGGGTTGTCGACACTGGCAGCTCATATATTAGCCTCTTTCTATTTGATGTATCATTGACTAATCTTTTAGATGTCCTTTGGTCAGAGGATCTGCTAGATTCTTTTTAACCTCACAAAATCAATAGATATAACTCCATCACACAATATGTGTTTCACTATATTGTGTATGAGTCTAATATGTCTGCTCTTTCCATTATATATTTTACTCTTTGGTTTTGCTATAGTTGCTTGACAATCACAATGAATAAACACGGACAATAAGGCTTTGGCTATAATGGTATATCAGCTAAGAAATTTCTAAGCCACTCGGCTTCTGATTTAGCCTTTTCTAAGGCAATAAACTCGGATTCCATAGTTGACCGAGCGATACATGTTTAATTGGTAGACTTCCAAGAGACTGTTCCTCCGCCCATAGTAAAGACATATCTACTATTGGATTTTGTTTCATCTGAATCAGTGATCCAGTTAGCATCAATGTGTCCTTCTAATACAACAGGATAACCATTATAATATAAACCATAGACCATACTACCTTTTAGGTATCTCAAAATTCTATACGAAGCATTCCAATGCTCTTTTTCAGGATTATGTGTATATTTACTTAGCCTTCCTACTGCAAAAGCTATGTCTGGTCTAGTGCAGTTTATTAGATATATAAGGCTACCAATTATTTTGGAATACTCCAATTGAGACATACTACTACGTTTATTCTTCATGAGAGTCACATTATAATCATAAGGTGTACTGACAGGTAAACAGTCAAAATGATTATACTTTCTCAGAATTTCTCAATGTAATGAGATTGTGGTAATACAATAACACCATCTTTCCTGGTTACTTCAATACCCAAGATTATACTAGCCTCTCCTAAGTCTTTCATATCAAATTTAGATAACAAAAATTTCTTAGTCTCAGTAACTAATTTAATATTAGTTTCAAAAATAAGCATGTCATCAACATAAATGCATATAATAATATAATCATTTCCAAAAATTTTACTATATACACATCTATCTACATCATTTATATGATAACCATTTGATTTTAAAACACCATCAAATTTTACATGCCATTGTTTAGGTGTCTGTCTTAGACCATATAATGATTTAATTAATCTACATACTTTATTTCCTTTATTTGATATCTTATAACCTTCAGGTTGCTCCATATATACTTCTTCTTCTAAATCTCTATTTAATAAAGTCGTCTTAATGTCCATCTGGTGTACCACAAATTTATATATGGAAGCTATCCGTATTAAGACCCTAATAGTTGTAATCCTAGTTACAGGAGAATATGTATCAAAATAATCTATTCCTTCCATTCGTTTAAAGCATTTTGCTACCAGCCTAACATTAAACTTATCGATAGTTCCATCTGGTTTTAGTTTCTTTCTAAACACCCATTTACAATCTATTGGTTTGTTTCCAGGTGGTAGGTTTATAAGTTCCCAAGTGTTATTAGATATAATAAATTTCAACTCATCATTTATTGCTTCCTTCCAAAAGGTTGCATCTTAAGAGTTAATCGCTTCTGTATAAATTACAAGATCATCTTCTATTAAGAAGGTGAAAAAATCATCTCTTAGGTTAGTTTCTCTTCTAACTCTAATACTTTTTCTTGGTTGTATATCATCTACTACTTTTTCGTAAGTACTTTTACTAGTAGACGCGATATCTGATTCATTAATTTCCTCTATTCCCATATATTTAAATTTTATAGGGAATACGTTCTCAAAGAACTCTACATCCCTAACTTCTATAATTGTATTAGGATCTACAATATTATCCTTATTCTTTAAAACTATAAATTTGTAAGCTATACTGTTTATGCGTACCCTATAAATACACAGTCAGTTATTTTAGGGCATAACTTTCTTTTCTTAGTTTCAGGCAATTCTATTTTAGCAAGACACCCCATACTTTAATATATTTATAACTAGGAACACGATTCTTCCAAAGTTCGTAAGGTGTTTGTTTAGAAGACTTAGAAGGAATCCTATTTAGGATATAATAAGCAGACAGAATTGCTTCTCCCCACATATTTGAAGGTAAGCCTGAACTGTTTAACATAACATTCATCATCTCCTTAAGAGTTCTATTCTTACTTCTGCTATTCCATTTTGTTCTGGTGTATAAGGAGCTGTAGTTTCGTGAATTATTCAACTCTTTTCACATAATTCTCTAAATTGAGAAGATTCATACTCACATCTTCTATCCATTCTAAGGCTTTTAATTTTTATATTTAACTGATTTTCAATCTCATTTTTATACTTTAAAAAAGCATCTAAAGCTTCATCTTTGCTCCTTACTAAATATACTCTAGTGAACCTATAGTAGTCATCTAAAAAAGTTATGTAATATTTTTTTCCACCTCTAGACATGTGATTTCTAAAATCACCTAAGTCACTGTGTATTAACTCTAATAGAACAGAGTATCGTTCTATTCATTTAAAGGGTTTTCTAATGAATTTTGATTCTACACATGTTTCACATTTATCGAATTCTTCATTAGATATATTAGATAATAAACCTAATATTTTTATTTTCTTCAAAGACACTACATTCACATGACCTAATCTACTATGCCATAGATAAAAGGGTTCAACAATATAAACAGAACTGGATGTCTTCTTCTTATTATTATTGGAAATATTTACAATGAATAAACTATCACTACAGTATCCCTTACCAACGAAAGTCCCATTTTTAGTCATTACAAGTTTATCTGAATCAAATACTAACTTAACACTAGCCTTATTGAGGAGTGAACCAGAGACCAAGTTTCTTATAATGTCAGGCACATGTAGGACATCATTCAACATCTGAGTCTTTTAGAAGTGAGTTTCAGAAGTAATTTCCATTTTCCTACAACTGGAGATGTTCTAGCATTACCTATGAACACATGTTCACTATCTCCTGATGCTTAATAGGATGTAAACATGCTACGATCCTTGCACACGTGCCTAGTTGCACCAATATCTAGTATCCACTCTAAGCTGTTTATAAGGAAGGCTTCTAACACCACAGCTACTACCATGTCAGACTCATTGCCTATTTCTGTAAGATTAGCCTGCGGCTTATCTTTATTTTTTTTAAGCCTGCAAGTTTTAATGTGATGCCCAGGCTTTCCACAGTTATAGCAATTTCCTTTTTTCTTAAATTGATTGTTTGCATTCTTCTTTTTAAGCCTGCATTCATTTGCATAATGTTCAGGTTTGCCACAGTTATGACATTTGCTCTTTTTCATATTGTTTTCCGAACTTGATTCCACGAGATTCATCTTGGAATCTATATAATTTCCATTTTCTTTTTGGTCCATGTTTCTATTGGCCTCCTCTATTCGTATGTGTATGACAGTAGTTTCCAATGAAACACCGTTCTTTTTTATGTTTCATTTTATTCTTATACTCTTTTCAGGAGGGTGGTAGCTTTTCTATCAACGCTCCTGATAAAAACGCTTCATCCAACTTAATTCCTTCTGTCGACAGTTCATGAACTAGATTTTAAAAATCATGAATCTGATTTGTGACAGGTTTATCGTTTGTCATTTCATAATGAAGGAAATTAGAGATTGCATGTTTCTTAATGCCTTCATCTTCCAGAACGTACTTCTTTTCCAAAGTAGTCCATATGTCTTTAGCAGATTCGTAAGAAATTATATAGTTCATTGGATAAAGAATTTAGAATATTATTTTTACAATTATTTTCATTTGTCACATCAGTTTGATTTGCCGAATCTATAATAAATGATTCAAATAGTATGTATGAAACTTTAAGAGTGGTCAGTGCGAACATCAATTTCTATTTTCACCATTTAAATCATTGTCCGGCGAACGGTTCGATTTTGGCTAATTCGGTAGAAGCATTTACTATTACGGTAGTCATAGTCTATGTAATTCAACAATTCGATTTCAAGATTGTTGGAATATTTAGTTGAATTAAATAAACTATTAAAAATCAAGAACCAAAAAGAAATTAAAATTTGAGAAAGAGGACTCCGAAGTGGTGCATTAAGCATCCCTTTGAAAAGGTTATGTCTGTTGGGTACATTCGCACCCACACCCGCACCCACACCCACATGCACGCACGCGGACACGGATTCGGACTCGGACTCGACTCGGCACGCACGTGTGTGGTTAATGGTATAGATTAGAGCTATTGACATAGCTCCCCTTATAGGACAAAATTCACATGCCCTCTGAATGGGGCTCAAGCCCCAAAGAAAAAAGCTAATCTTATATACAAAATATTTTTCTTTGTTAAATCTGATGTGGGACAAAACTCACAAATCAAAATCAACAAAAATTTCAAATGTGGAGGGAAGCCGAAATATTTGAAATTCTGATTTTAATATTAATTTTGAAACAAAAAACAACAAAGTTTTCCTTCGATCCGATGATCGAAGATGATTCGGATGGCCCATAGAGGGCTTGTGGGTCCCACAAATACAATGTCTAGTGAGCTCCTTTCGGCGGTTTCCTTTTTGGGACGGTTTCCTTCCCACGGAGCTGTGACCCAAGCCCTCAAAACTCGGTGATCTTCTAGCGTGTGTGAATTCTCATCCCTTTCAAATCTATAAGGTGGATTAGAACTCGTTTGCGTGGGGTCTGGATGGTTCAGATCAATAGATGGTTCGAGATGGAAATCTCTCCTTATGCCTTATGCAACTTTGCAAATCCCGGTATTGCGGGGATTCTCTCAATCCCCCGACACTTTAGAATGTAGTCAGATCTTCCTTAAGTAGAGATTGGGTGGCTCGGATCTCGTTGAGCTATCGGATTCAGAAGTTTTAGTGGCGAAACTCCCATCAATCCTAGTTCTTCCGAACGCTGTTACCGCGAACAGGGGTGTCGACTTTGGGTTCGTGTAACACCCCGAACTTTTCAATACCCGAGTATTGAAAGTTCTCGAGTGTTACCATGAAATTTAACTTAATATGTGCATGTGTACGATACCAATGTCGCTATCCTAACCTTACACTCATTCTCCATTGTGAATCTGACTGTTGGGAACAATCGTCGTCCATAGATCGAGTCATCCGACCATTGATTTTAAGGCAAGACACATCCCTAAGTATCCTCGCATGTTCATCACAACCAACAGTGTAGTCAAATATGCATTGTTAGGTAGAGTCATCAGACGTCCACTTTGATTTTGGACCACCCAATCGTAGTAAACTAGCTACTTGACCTCTACATCCGTTCATACACTTATCAGATCAAGATTCTAATTCGTTCATCTTGTTCACCCAATATGAATATGCATAACCCACTATTAGAACTGCAATATGAGAAACTTACATATGTGAACAAGTCACTCAATTTTAATGGTGTACATGTTCTACCCCTTGACCGCTCCAAAAACCCACTTGTGTTCATCCATTTAAAAAATTGATCGCATGATTACTTAGATACATGACTAGAATACTAACCGTCAAGTTTACTTATTTTTAACATGTCATCTGACTATCCATCATGTTTGGACAAACAGGCCACTTGAATATTATGATAATTCAGTTATTATGAAGATCTTAGGATTTAGGTCCAAACAACCGGGTAACATGACATTAGATGTGTACAAACGCTATTTTGAAATTACGAAGCATGTTAACTATTAAGAGAGCATCTTGGTCATCCTTGAGAGATCGGGACCTGAACTTGACTGATGAAAAGAGTACAAAAAATGAGGAATACTTGCTTAATTTCAAGGAAATCGGATGGTGCATTCAAACATAACGCACTTCGGAAGAAGATGGCAAATCTGTAATTTAAGGAATTTAATATGCATGCACTTAAGTGAACAGAGGTTTGCTTTAACGGTGGGTACCTAGAGCTCAGATCTACTTCATACTTTGACCCATGAGCCTACACGTTACGAAGAAGATGATGAACAAAGTAGATCTCCCCGAAGTCACCACAAGCGGACCCCACCTACCCCTCATAATCAAACTAGAAGTTAGAGTCTTCCGCATGATGTAACAACGTGTTTAAACTGGAAACGTCAAACCAAGTGCAGTGATGGGTTTTAACCCATCTTCCCGCTCCTTAGGTGGGCCGCTTGATCAGTGGATTCACCCTAAATATAGGCCCGTGTACTATCATGGCATGATGAACCCGGTGATCGAGACAGCTCACACCATAGCAGCCAGAACAATGGACCCCACCATTCTTAAAATAAACATAACTGAACGCTATTATAGTGTTCGAAGAAAATGGGCATGTGAGGATTTCTCTCGCCCAAACTCCTGGATTTGGCAGTCCAATGAGATCCGACCTGTTCACTCTCCACCTAAGGGAGATCCGACGACAACCCAATATGTTAAGAAACAAGAAGGATCCCCACGATTCCGAAATCTTCAAGGATACGAAACTGGACCCCGAGTAACGCAAGGAAAATGACAGTTGTATTAATCTTACCCACGAGACAATCTGGACCTTTGTTTTATAGCATCCTAAGCATCCCTCGACCAATCTAGAACATCTAGAGAAGATAACTCAGACGAAAATGGAATAGAAGATGATCCGCCATTGAAGATAGGTCACCTTCCTCATCCAAGATGATGATTCAAGTAACAAAAGTTGGCTTCTTGGAAGATCTAAACAATCTAGATAGCAAACCTTACAAATCCATTCAATCCACGGAAGAATATGTGATCTGGAAGAAGATGCATCGAGTGTGGACAGCGATCCACTGTTCCGTCTTCTCCGTTGTGCAACAACACTACGCAAGGATTCCCTTGCGTACGCAGAACGTTCTGGATTTCCAGAACTTTATAAATACATCCCTCCCTCTAAGGGACGCACATGACAGAGAGAAAATGAGGGAGAAAGAAAAGAAATGAGAGAGAGAAAGAGGGAAAGAAGGAGAGAAAGATCTGGTTCGATCAGACTTGCAAGTCCGTCCAGCAAGGGAGGAGAGAAAGAAAAGAAAAGAAAGGAAAGAAAAGAAAAAAGAAAGGAAAGGAAAAGAAAAAGAAAAGAGAAAAGAAAAGAAAAGAAAAAGAAAAAGAAAGAAAGAGAGAGAAGAGAAGAAAAGAAAAGAAAAGGGGAAAAAAAAAAAAGAGTCAAAGTGCCGAGTCGACTCGCTGGGTCCTGGACTAAGTCAGGGCCAGATTTGAGTAGAGTGTAAGGTGAGGGTTTTATCTTTTAGGCTTACATTAATTTAAGTTATTATATTTACCTTGCCCTTACATGTCATCCTGTTGTGTTATCTTACCTTTACATGCTTTCGCGTTATTTCTACCTTGCCTTTAATATGCCTTCATGTTACTTTGAATTCTTCCTGCAATTATATGTTTTACCATCAATTATTTTCCCTTTGAGGTTATAGTATAATATTGCTTACAAGTGATCTTTCTGAATTTATGTGGGGCATTCGATACAAGCCTTGCCCTTGCCTTTATCAATTTATTGAGTTGGCCCTTGCCACTCTCCTTATTAAAGAATTAGCCGTTGCCGCTCTTCTATTTATTGAGTTGGTCATTGTCACTCTTCTTATTAAAGAATCGATCGTTGCCGCTCTTCTATTTATTGAATTGATCATTGCTACTCTCCTTAATATTAAATCGGCCGTTGCCGCTCTTCTATTTGTTACGTTGGCCATTACCACTGCTTGAGTTGACCATTATCACTCTTCTCTTTATGGTAGTGGCCTTATGCTTCCTATTTTTAAGGGCTTGGGCATGTGTCTTGATATTCAAGAACCTCCATGATTCAATATGTATTCTCTATAAGTGCAAGTAGCATGTCGGGTATCTCTCTTCTAACGATCGAATAAATATCGTGGACGTAATGCATTTTCGGTAGCGGCCTTGAGGCAACACGTAATTCCATGTTTCATGGGTGATGGTGCACCAGTTGATGTATATGAATCGTTATATATACGTGTTACATCAATTCTGTTCTTTTGGGGGTTGGTTGTCGCAATTAGTCGCTCCAATTGGGTTGCGTGATTCACCTAGTCATATGTTGTGTCCGTTTTGGGATAACCACATAAATCCATGTTAAACGTGGGACATACTGACGAATCTCCATAGTATGGGATGCGGGGCGAGTCGGATAATTCTAATCATATTCCACATTGTGGCGATTGCTAAGTGTGATAAACCGCATATCCTTTGCTAGGGATGCATCTTATGTAAATTGCTTGTGCATTGATACCTCTTGTAGTTGTGGAGTACGGGACGTATCAGAACATTTACATTGTTTTTATGAATCTCTTGAATTACTATTAATCTTAAAGGATAACCATCACTATGAGTACGGCGTTGACCCTCTCCCAACCGTACAGATGATGCAGGTGATGTATAAATTAAAGACCTAAAGGACCATCTCCCTATAGAAGACTATACTGGAAGAATACAAAGATAGTTTTATTATTTAGTTTTATACTTTCGCTATGAACTCGATTAATGTAATAAGCTTCCATTGAGAGGGCATTTGATTATTTATTAAATTTCTTTACTATGATAAAATATTCAATCCAGACAATTTTATTCTTGTGAATGTTACCTAGATGTGATCCAAATGGAAAAAAAAAAAAAAAAACGTGATTTCTAAAGCATCCAAGTTTTACATTATTAACACCCGATTTTCTCGGGCATGAGTATAAACTCTGGCCGTGAAAATTCGGGGCGTTATAGTTCAGTTGCTGAATCAGGTGGGGTTCACTTACGGTGTGCCTTCGGGAAATCCACACCCTTCATCAGCTTCCTCGCCACATGTTGGCCCAAGAGCTAAAATATGAGGCTGATCCAAGTTCTAAATGGGCCACATGGTCATTCACCGTAGGGACTACACTCCCTGTTGAAGCAAATTCTCCTTCATGTATATGTGATTTGCTATGCAGGCACTTGCTATTTACAGATTTGTCATCTGTTTCCCAACTGACTCTCGATGTCAGTTACATCGGGGTGTACCGTCCAAATATCCTGAAATTTGGAGGGTATCCTTTATTTTCCATGCTCTTTCTATGGGTCAAGTTTGGCTCCGATCTTCAAAGGGTGTCCAATTTGCTCTTTTAAATGGCTAATACACTCCGTGCATCAAAACTGTGGTTGTACACATCTAGTTGAAACATTACCCGATGATTTAATCATATAACTTAATATCTTCATAATGACTGAGTTTTCCTAATATTCGGATGGCCCATTTTGGGGATGCAAATACGATGGACGGTTAGATGACATGCTAAAAATAGAAAGACTTGATGGTTGGCACTCTAATCATGTATATAGGTGTATGTACGATCGGTTTTGTAAACGAATGGACACAAGTAGGTTTTTGAAGTGATCAAGAGGTAGGACATGTATGCCGTTAGATTCGAATGACTTGTTCATATGTGTAAGTTCCTCAAATTGTAGTTATAATGGTAGGTTTAGCATATTTATAGGGGGGTGAACAAGATGAATTGATGAAAATCTCAATCTGATATATGTACAGACGGATGTGGAGATCAGATAGTTAGTTTACTATGATTGGGTGGTCCAAAATCGAAGCGGACAGTCAGATGTCTCTATCTAACAGTGAATATTTGATTGAGCGCTTGGTTATGATGGAGAGGCGAGGATACTTGGATATATGATGGTCTTTCTTACAAATCGATGGTCGGATGACTTGATTTATGGATGAATATTATTCCCAACAGTCAGATTTAAGTTGGAGAATAGATGTAATGTTAGGATTGGCTAAATTGGTATCGTACACATGTACATACTAAGTTAAATTTTATGGTAACACTCAAAAACTTTCAATACTCAGGTATTGAAAAGTTCGGGGTGTTACAGTGGGGCTACATCCACATGCCGTCGGGTCTACATTATCCATATTGCCTATCTAAGGTCTGTCATATATATGGTTCTAGTCTGATTTAGCTTCTATCAAGATATAGATGGAAGATTTCATATCTCTTTATCTAAGATAGATCTAGGAGAGAGCCAATGTTAGAAGATCAATAACAATAACGATCAACAAATCTACTTTCGGCATGATTAGAAAGTAATTTGTTTTCCTTCTTTTAAGAAAAATGGACTAATCTTGATAGAAATCTTGTTAAAATTAATAATTAGGTTTTTCAAAACATTTTATGTTTCATTATGTTTTACAAAAAAAATCATCAATAAGTAGATTAATTTGATTTTTTCCTAACTTTACATTTTTAGCCTGATTAAGGCTAGGGTGCGAGTAGGGGTGCACATCGAATCGATATAACTGTGGAACCAGACTGGAACCAACCAAACGGTCCGGTTTCGTCCGGTTCTAGAGTGCACCGGTTCCGGTTTCGGTTCCAAAAATTAAAGAACCGTTTATGTAAGGCCCACCCCCACAGCACATGATATTGTCCGATTTGCCGAAGCTCACGGCTTTAAAACGCGTCATGTCTATTAAGAGAAGAACCCAACATATAACCACCACAACTCCAAACAACTCTTCTGATGTGGGACAAGGTTCCGCCTTCATTGTGGATACAGTAGCCTACCAGTACGATAGTCTGTCAACCACTGGTAGCTCGCCCAGGTCCTTTAAGCCCCGCCCACGTGTGCTCGCCCATATGTGACCACACAGTGACGGGGCGTCACAATATCCCCCACCAAGGACAGAGCCGTCCTCGGCTCTGATACCATTTGTAAGGCCCACCCCCACAGCACATGATATTGTCCGCTTTGCCGAAGCTCACGCCTCTAAAACGCATCATGTCTGTTAAGGGAGGAACCCAACATATAACCACCACAACTCCAGACAACTCTTTCGATGTGGGACAAGGTTCCGCCTTTACTGTGGGTACAGTAGCCTGCCAACCACTGGTAGCTCGCCCTGGCCCTTTAGGCCCCGCCCACATCAGCATCCGCCCACGTGTGCCCGCCCACATGTGACCACACAGTGACGTGGCGTCACAATATCATGCTAGTCCTTATACCAAGTCTACATATCAGTACAGTTCCTCTCTGGGATCATCACCAGGGTCTATTACACTCCACACTGACTGTCGTCTCCCTGGCCGCACAGCCCAGTGAGTGAAAGAGACCACACTATCCGCCTGACCAGTAGTGTGGCAATGCCTATCCAGCTCATCGATAGCGGACTCATTTGCGAGCTAGTCAAACTCAGTCAAGCTTATAGCCCCCTTCCAACCGACCACGACACAGTGGGAGACACGGCCTCATGGTATAGGCACCGGCGCTCATATTTCACTCAGTCTACACGTTGGAGCATCTTTTGGTACCAAGGAGGTTCTGGGACTTTCACCCAAGAACATCCTACATGCCCACAGTGCTAGAACCAAGCATTTTCAGTGTCCATCTGGCCATCCACGATGTGTCCGTGGAGGTCACGGCCTTGATGTCACTAGGGTGTATAATGATCATGTCACACATATACGAGATGCATAAGTCATACTGTCCAGTCATGCAACAATCTTGCACATACCACGCGCTCATGTGGGTAACTCCTATCAGTGAGTCTCATAAGTAATATGTCCAATGACATATGGTATGATCAGTCACTACTCATATCAAGCATACATATGACGCGTATGACATGAGTCATGGAATTATACTAAATTTGTTATAAAGTAATGAACTATCCTTACACTGCAGATGGGCTTAAATGGCCTACACACAATAAGTATGGGCCTATCAATGGGCCCTAAGGAGAGTTACAATGCGGACATTTAACCAACATTGTACTTACAATGTGGGCGTCAAACCATTATTGCTCCCAAGGCATAGCCCGCCATAAACATCATTACATAAACCATGGTGGAATCACACATTGAAATGGGCCTTATGTACATCCCATTGGGCCTCGACCCATGGGCCTTAGATACATCAAATGAGCTTCAATAGTGGGCCTCATATATATCAAAGTGGGCCTCAACAATGGGCTACAAATGCATTAAGATGAGCCTCAATAGTGGGTCTTATATATATCAAAGTGGGTCTCTGATACCATTTGTAAGGCCCACCCCCATAACACATGATATTGTCCACTTTGCCGAAGCTCACGGCTTTAAAACGCGTCATGTCTGTTAGGGGAGGAACCAAACATATAACCACCACAACTCCAGACAACTCTTCCGATGTGGGACAAGGTTCTGCCTTCACTGTGGGTACAGTATCCTACTAGCACAGTAGTCTGTCAACCACTAGTAGCTCTCCTAGGCCCTTTAGGCCCCGCCCACATCAGCGTCCACCCACGTGTGCCCGCCCACATGTGACCACACAGTAACAGGGCGTCATAGTTTAGTTCGGTTCGATTCCGGTTTGGGGATATCACTACAAGAAATTTCACTTTTACCTACGAAAAATTTCGTAGGTAAATGATATTATTTCGTAGGCAAAGCGTTTTACCTACGAAAAATTTCATTGGTAAATTCGTTGGTAAAAAGCTATGGCTAAAGACTTTTACCGACGAAAAATGTCATCGTCGGCAATGGTAAGACTTTTACCAACAAAATTAAAAACTCTGTTAAGACTTTTACCCACGAACTTTTTCGTAGGTAAAAACTGTGTTAAGACTTTTACCTACGAACGTTTTCGTAGCTAAAAACTTTGTTCAAACTTACAAACATTTTCGTAGCTACAAACTTTGTTATACGAAAGTTTTTGTAGCTAAAAAATTTGTTAAAACTTTTACCTACCAATGTTTTCGTAGGTACAAACGATGTTAAAACTTTTACCTACAAACGTTTTCGTAGCTACAAACTTTGTTAAAACTTTTACCTATGACATGTTTCGTAGGTACAAACTATATTAAGACTTTTACCTACGAACGTTTTCGTAACTAATAACTGTGTTAATACTTATACCTACGAAAGTTTGCGTAGGTAAAAATGGTGTTAAGATCTTTTATCTATGAAATTTTTCGTAGGTAGAAACTATGTTAAGACTTTCACCTACGAAATTGTTCGTAGGTACAAATGTTGATGGCACTAGTAAGACTTTTTACCTATGAAATTGGACGTAGGTAAAAACTGTTGATGAAACTTTTACCTATGAATCATGAACCTTCAGCTACGGTCAATATCCGTAGTTATTGCTTACATTAAAAAAAAGTTATAATCATTCATTCATTCAATTACCATCATTCATTCAATTACAATCATTCATTCATTCAATAATGAATCAATTACAATTACAATCATTCATTCATTCAATAATGAATCAATTACAATTACAATTACAATCCTTCATTCAATCAAAGAAAATCATGAAATAGTTTCAAAACAGCTTATTAGAATAATTAAGACACTATTACTAGAACAAATGTTCAACCCAGTGCAGTCCAGTCATGGATCATGGTTCTCGAATTCTACTTCGAGTCTTAAAGAACATCCAATGAAAATAATGTATCGAATCCACTATGACTTACTTCTTGTACTAAGCCTTGTGCCTTCATCATATTACCAAGGTTGCTATGTGCATCAACCTGCCAATAAGGGGAAATAGTAATTTCAATGCATCTATAATAAAAGAAGGAAACTAAATGATAAAACAAAACAAGGATTTCACCAAGCGAGGGTTCAATGCAAGAGCCTGGAGACAACACTAGGCTGCCTCATTAAGTCTTCCTTTCCTCGTATATGCACTAGCTAAATTTGACCACGCATCACAAAAATTGGGGCGAAGCTGCAAATCTTAAAGAATAAATAAATAATATATATATATATATATAACACCAAGCAGATAGGAAAGGCAGTCTTGTCCTCTAATCAGTGGTAAAGATCAACAAAAAAGGGAAACAGCAGAATTTTTTTTTTAAATGTCTCCATGTGAACTTTCATTACAGCCATTTATTTCCCACCAATGTGTCAAATGTGCAGAAGATCTGATCCATGAAAGAATGTGGGCCAGACAATAACGATCAATTTTAGATACATTCGCTACAGATGTAGTTGCAGGGTATTAGTCGACGTTCTCCAAAATTGCATTCCCTGCTATGCTGAAAAATTAACACCGCTTCCTGTAATGATTGTAATTGTAATTGTAATTGCCATGCTGAAAAATTAATGACTTCAGGTTCCATTCCCTCCATCTTTCCTTGAAACTGGTCTACCCAATGAAGACGGAATTCACAGAATTTCGTCTTCATTGGGTAGTTGAATTCAACCTCTATGTTGACGTAGTCGAATTCATAGAATTTCTAGAATTCTAATAGAAGCTTCGTAGATTTTCTGAATTTATATAGTTTTGCGAACCTGGTGGAAACATAACAAGGAAGAGAAGAAGCAGAGAGCCATCTAATCCTGGTGGCCAGTTTACCTCCGCCACTGTACACAAATTCGATGATCAAGACCGTTGATCTTGATCTTTCATGCAAGAGATAGAGACCCATTTCAAGTTTTTGACCGTTGGGAAACAGGGCAGGAATGTAAGGTTTAGAATTGTCCAGAGACCTGAAAAACAGTGATATTACTTTTGTATGATAGTGGTATTGGTGTGGCTTTGGGAAGGCTAGCAAATGCAAACTAAGACCAGTGTATATTAACATTGCAATAGACATTTCTGAGTAACATTTGTTAGCTATAATTCTAACCATGTTTCACTGGAAGAAATCATTATCCTTCATGTCTATCTTATTGGTTGGGTTCAAATCTTCCATTTGCATTAAGGGCCTACCATTGGCGAAAAAGGGACAGCATTTGATGGAAAAAATGGAAGGGCCATGATGCATTCGGATGCGACAATGTCCTGTTGCAGCATGTCCATGCCAGTGGGCCCACAGTTGTAATTGTCACATGATGCACTCTGATGTCTGCTGCAGAACACTTCTTTATAACCCAAACATTGATCCATAGTTTCTGACAAAATCAGCATGTGAAATACCCGGTATCTGTTGGGTCCATCGCCAACCTGTCCAAGCTCAGCCATATAAGGCCTGGCACAAGCATTGGGGCATCTAGTTACCACTATTACCACTGACTCATTGTACTTGAGGCCAACCTATAACAACAAAACACCATTTTCAAGCGTTTGGGCGACCCTATGGAAAAATAGGTTTGATGCCTATTTCTGCTCATTTTGAATTACATGATAATATTTACATCTAAGTTAAACACACCCACATGCTACACCAAGGATTGACTACAAGGCCTCTAACCCCATTGGAAGAATTCAACAATGCATAGTTAAATAGTTAAAAGAAACAAATGAAACAATCAAAGAAGATCCAGATTTTACCTGTGGAGCTTTATCCAATCCTTGATGACCACTGAGCGATCGCTATTTCAAAACTGTGTTACTTTCACACAACAATGCTTGTGAGGCCCTCGCCATTTCCTCATCATCATTGACAATAATATTATATATAAAAAGGTCATTAATCACAACAACCAAGGAGTAATAACAGTACCGTCTCTAATAAAAGAATTCTTGGGTATTTTCAGATCTCTATTTTTATAGGGTCATTGGTATAACCACCTCTATGCAGCCTGTAAATCAGATGGATATGATAGTATGATAGTCTGGTGATAGCTTCTCATAACCTCACTCACTCTGTGGACTGTTATGCAACTTACTCATTTTGGATTGGAGCTTCACATGAGACATCGTGATCTTCCACCATCATTGAGTTCTGGATTTCCAGCAACTCAACATACGTTTGAGAAAGCCTCCATATAAGATAAACTGAGAAATATAGACCCAAAGATGGAAAAGAGAAGAAAAGAAAACCAACATCAAAAAATTCTATAGAAAAGAAATTAAATAAATACCAAGAACAAAACTAGAAGGACAGAAAAATTAACTTAAAAAAAAAACGAATATAAATAGAAGAGGCATTGATGAGACAGAGATGAAGATTCAGAAAAACAACCCAAAGGATTCTCATGAATTGACTTTATTGGACCGAAATAAATACTACGTACATCAATGGGCAACTACCCTTGTTGGCTAATCGTATTCCATCCTTGATGATTTCCTTCACGACCATACCCTATGAAGTGGCAATTCATACACAATCCAAAAACCCCCAAGAGAAGTGATGGCCAAATGAGGTAGTACATCTGACGAGGAACAAAAAATGGATAGTAAACAAAGTTACAAGGGTAACCAATAAGCATTTAGAATTCCAAACAAAGAAACAATGGTTTACTACCGCATAAATATCTTTTTCGGCTCGAGAAGGCAACCATTACTAACTTTCTAGCCAACAAGTTTTCAAAGCATTACCGCTTTGAACTGGGATAGGTAGTGGTTGAGCAGTGCATGATCCCCAGCGTTCTTTGTAGCCATGGTACTAAGGACGCACACACTAGCCCGACCACACATGAATGTCACATGTCTCCATATACAAAGATGCACACAGTAAGCAACAAGATGATAATAGTGCAATACCCGTCAAGGTCCAAATTAAAACAAAATGCTCCTTCTAGAGGCTCCTTTCACGCACAATCCACAACATATCCCAAGATTGTTTGTAACAGGGCCTTAATCAAATGGACAGATGCACACATGAGTACAAGAAACTTGCAGCAAATACTAAACCTGACCAAACTTTGATAGTTGATCCACAACATCATTTCCCACCAGCGCCTCTCCAACAAAAAGAACCAGATCTGGGTTGTTCATATAAATGAGCTTGGAAAGTGCTCTCATCAGTGGTTCATTGTCCTGAAATGTAACATTCAATTACGCAACTGAGTATACAAGAAATGCAAGACTCATGGAAGATACTCAGCTACCAAAAGAGCAAAAGAGAAGGAAAACAAATTTACCCCAAAGATATATTAGATAACAGTTACCTGCATCCGCTCA
The DNA here is from genome assembly GCA_021015155.1 of Magnolia officinalis. Lineage (NCBI taxonomy): Eukaryota > Viridiplantae > Streptophyta > Magnoliopsida > Magnoliales > Magnoliaceae > Magnolia > Magnolia officinalis. Next base: position 57,056,590 of record JAJHSJ010000001.1, read on the forward strand.
GCTGTATCTACAAGAACAACATCTGACTTATTGCGAGTAGCCTCTTGGATAGCTTCCTTTGCTACGATTGTTGGATCTTTTTCGTACCCTTTCTCAAATATAGGAATCTGAAAGGTAGTTTCAACAACAGTTGATCAACTCAGAGAAACAGCACTTTTTCTATTCATTTAGAGGCTTGATATGATTTAAGAACGATCATGTAACTGGCTCTCTCCTATTTTACAGAAATGAGTATAAAAAATAAAATTTAAAAAAAAAAAAACACTATCGCGCGCCTGTGAACAACACACCAGCAGCTGCAAGCAAACTGTAAAATCCATTTTGAATTCTATATCATTGAATAAAATGACCTTGCGGCCTGCTCATTCCTGGAAGGCATATTGCAGTTCTTCAGAGACTGCTTATATTCCTTTCAGCTGAACAGGGTGGATGTGGCAAACAACATTTTTATTTTATTTTATTATTATTTCTTTCTTTCTTTCTTTCTTTCTTTTTAAAGATGAAGAACAGAATGCAATTACTTTTTTGGTAAAAAAACTTCACTAAAGTAAAATATAAGAAAATAGCAAGGAATGGAAAACTGCTATCCATGTTGGTCAATTATAACCAGAATGGAGATCTCTTTTTCCTACAGTCAGGATCTGGCAAAGAAAACTTAGAAACTAAATGCATTGAATCCTGACTCATGGCTTTGAGATGCTCAAACTCTGGGTGGAGGGCCTCTCCAGAAACAGCCCTACAACCTCAGAAGGAAAGAGCTACGACTGACACATCATACCTGGAGTCTGCGGGCATGAGTTCGGAGCTGCTCTACTGCACCTGACCGAAATGTATCACAAGCAGCCATCATAACACTGATATTATCCTGCAAAAGCCAGTATGCAACCTGCAGAGTGGTATTTGATAACTAAAATGAGTTTCCAGAGTGTGAGTGCAGTTCCACTTGATCAGAACAATATTATCATCACACATGCCTTCAAATATGTAAACACAGATGAAAAAAAACTATCATAACCTTGGCAAGATTGGTGGACTTTCCAACTCCATTGACACCAACAAAGACAACAATATATGCTTTTCCTTGCTCCTTAGCAGCATGGACATCCCTCAAGATGTCAATAGAACGTCTTGGAGTTAAAATACGAAGTAAAGCCTCCTCCATTTCCGTCTGCAGTCCTTACATGTTAATGAAGCTCTCCAAAATGGTAATAAGAAGGAAACTCATGCAGCCAATATTTGCAAAATGGCAAGAAAAATTCTTATAAGAAACAAGTTCACAAACCTGAACTGTTGAAGAAATCCTTGTGAAAGAACCCAACTTTTTACCTTCAGACTGGCTGCTACCGACTCACAAAGCTTCTCAGCTATTTCCTCGGCCATTATCAGAACCATGGATACATTGACAATGATAAATCATGGCACCTCAGCAATCTGTGTGCATTTTCACATTCTTTTTTCGCCTAAGGTTTTTTCTTTTTCAGTGAATGTGTCTGGGAAGTCGAGGACATCGGTGACTGTTGGTTTGGAATGAAAAGAATTGGTGTGCTTGTATTGCTTAGGCAATGAGGGTGTGTTTGGATACTGTTGGATCATATTGTGGTGATGTGCTTGTATTGCTTAGGCAGTGAGGGTGTGTTGGGATAGACTGTTGGATCATATTGTGCTAATTAGTTCCATATAGAAGACATGACAAAAAAAAAAAGTGGCAATAGAATCAAGCTAAGAAAACTAAATGTACAAATAGATGAACAGATCTAGAAACATACATGCTTCAACAACAAAATATAGATATAAATAAAAATAAAAACTTGAATCAACATGACCAAAAACCTAAATCAAGACAAATCTGGGGAAAGTAGGATTCGAATTACTACAATCACAAGCAGCCATAGCACTCAGTTGGAGTCAAAAGAAACATAACTGCATTTTGAGGGCTCCGTCCTCATTTTTCATCATTTAAAATTGAGTGAAAAGCTGCACTTGTTGCTATACTAATTTGTGATTTTGGAATTTCTACTCTTAGTAGATTTCCAAAAATCACAAAATAAGGATGTCTTGTGTTGTATTAGGAAAAAACAAAAGAGTTCTTTCAAATCCACATGAATATCATTTAACTGTTTTTGGATTTTCTACTAATAATGTAAGAGTAGAAATCCAAAATCACATATTAATGCGCAAGTAAAAAAGAATGTATAGTGTTGTTGTCGACTTCGAGTTCTGCTGCATTATGTTTTTAAGGATGTTGTATATCTAAAGGCACTCAAAGATGGATTTGTTGTATTAACAAGGTGTAGTTAGGTTTGCTTATTTTCAACTTTTTGTTTATAAACTGAGGTATATATAATGCTTGGCCTGAGTCTATGGCCTGTTTGGGTTTTCAACTTGTACAAGTGGGGCCCATGAGCGAGATCCCAGTCGATGGTAGGATGGGCCTTGGTTTAGACAAACAATTCCTCAGATTGAATGATTCTAGCTACCAAACATCTAGCTTTCTTTGGTTGAATATGATGTTGCTTCTTTTTCTTTCTTAAATGTCTATTTGCTGGAAGACAAACCAGACAGGATCAACTCATATGGGATATTTGTGTTGCATCATCCAAAGCGGGTCCAATCATATCAGTGGTTTGGATCATGGAACCATTGGGACCCACTTGTACAAACTGAAAACTTGAGCATACTATACTCACTGTCGCACCAAGCCTTATATACTATCTCTTGCAGAACACATCTAGCTGCTAAAAATACAGGAATGCTAATAAGCAGATTGCTGAATAAAAGTTCAATGCAGCTCTCCTTGCAGCACCTGTGGCAAACGTTTATGCTGATTGGGGGTATTGATCTTGGTGGCCCACCAAGTGGATAAGCTATGGTTGAAACAGTGATAGGACAACTCTTTCTTTTCTTTTCTTTTTTCCTTGGTGAATCTGGACTGTTGCTCTAACTGTTCTTTTTGCAGGTAACTGATACAATGAACCAGAGTTCAATCCCCTTGCTTTGTGAGATATGGTCTGTCCATGTGGTGGCCTACAATATCAATAGGTCCGATCGCTGTGAGGAGGGAGCCGAATATAAAATTAATAGGCAGTGACCTGCATATTAATATTCCTCAAAAAACATACACCTGAACATAAACATTCCAAGTTTTCAACAAACAACCAACTTTCCATGTAGAGAATTATGCATTTTGATCAGAAATGCCTACGACGATTAATATATAAGAGGTTGTATGGATTTCTCGAATCTTAGGATTCATGAATGTGTCTGGAATTTCCTAACGAAAGGGATTCTGTCTACATGTTTTGGTACTAAAAGGGTTTTTAGAAATCCAGTTCTTTTGTTTGGATACTGGGAAAGAGTTATTAGGAGAGCAGAGGCTTTTTTATCCTCTTCAACAATATAACGGTTGGAAGAGAATGTAGTTCCGAAAATCTTCCAACCCATCTTAAATATGAGAATCATAAAATGGGCAAATTTTCGGAATGGGAATCCCCAAGCCCCTAAATCCCTAAATCTCCAAATCCCCAAACCCCTAAATCCCCAAATCCCTAAATCCCTATATCCCCAAATCCCTAAATCCCTAAATCGTTATTAAGATTGAGAAAGATTGAGAGAGAGAGAGAGAGAGAGAGAGAGAGAGAGAGAGAGACCTCACGGTCCCCAAATCCCTACCCCTCACGGCGTGGGTAGGGCGTTCGGCAACGGTCCGCCCAAGAGAGTTCAGAGAGAGAGAGGAAGAGAGATACAGAGAGACAGAGGAGGGAGAGGATGCGAGAGAGAGCTCGAGGTGGGTGGAGAGATCAGAGAGAGGAAGAGAGAGATGGTGCGAGAGAGAAGCTGCGAGTGGGTTTTTCGCTGGCTGGGATCTCTCTCAGATTATATTATTTTTGTGCATGGACGGACGAGAATGCCCCTCAGTTCATCTATTTTCTATGGGCCCCACTTTGATGTATTTGTTATATCCACACCGTCCATCTATTTTGAGATATCATTTTAAGTCATGAGCTGAAGAATGAGGCAGATATAAATATGTAGTGGACCCCACCAAAGAAAACAGAGGGGAGAGTGATTCCCACCGTTGAACTTATCTTAAGGCCCATCTGTCATGTTTATTTCAAATCCAACTTGTTCAAAAGTTAAAAAATACATGAAACAAAGGGAAAACACAAATATCATCTTCATATAAAACTTTTGTGGCCTTTAAAAGTTTTTAATGGTGGGCGTCACTGTCCCACTGTTTTCTGTACTAGAGTCCACTGGAGCTTTGGATTTAAATCGTTATTCCGATATTGCCCTAAAATAATCTTTCCAAGTGGATGGAGAGTGTGGATATAAAACATACATCATGGTAGAATTAGAGGTATATAAATCTCAGGTGGACCACACCACATGAAAACAATAGTGATTGGTTATCCATCATTAAAATCGACGTAAGGCCAATTGTACTGTTTATTTGACATCTAGTTCGTTTATTAGGTCATACAGGCCTAGATGAAGGGGAAAAACAAAAATCATCTCGATCCAAAACTTTTATGGCCCTCAAAATGTTTTAAATGGTTGACGCTCATTCAACACTGTTTCCTGTAATGTGGTCCATTTCATATTGGGATATGCCTCATTTTTTGTCTCATGCCATAAGATGATCTTTAAAAATAGACGGATGACATGGATTAAACACATACATCATTGTGGGGCCCGTAAAGCACCAACCACCAGTCATTAGATGGTGTCAGGGGGAGTAGCCAATATGTTCCCCTTATTTGTGGTGTGGTCCACTTAATCTTTGGATATGAATAGTTTTTTGGAAAATTCTCTAAAATGATCTGGAAAAATGGATGAACGGCATGGGTTGATTCCGAATTTTCGGTAAATCCGAAAGTCAAGTGGACCATGCCACTTGAAACAGTGTGGAATAATGATTTCAACTGTTGATACCTTCCATGGGTTCACAGTAATTTTATTTGACATCCAACATGTTCATAACATCAAAAAGATATGAATGAAGAGAAAACACAAACACATCAGCTTGATCTAAAACTTCTATGGCCTCTAAGAATTTTTCAATGGTAGATGTTCAATCACACTATTTCTTGTGGTGTGGTCCACTTGGGCTTTTGATATGCTTTCTATTTCTTCTTTATACCTCAAATTATCTGTTAACATAGATTAATGGAGTGGATAAAATAAATAAAAAACGGTGGACTGCACAGAGTTTACTCTAGTAAGGGTAATGAGTAACTCACCTAAGGGCCTGTTTGATTTCTCATTGCAAGTGTAAATACCGGGTGAATGGGTGATTATGACCCTTTCACCTGTTTGGAAATTTTTAGAAATTCCTACCCTGGAAACCGTTCAAAAGTGCTACTTGAAATTTTGGACCTCACCATGACATATATGACATATCTGTTCCGTCCATCCGTTTTACCGCAACATTTTGAGACATGAGCTGAAAAATTATGTACATTCAACACTCAAGTGGCCCACACCAAAAGAAACAATGTCCCTAAGAAGTTTTTAACGATAAGTATTTGATTCACTTTTTTTCCTGTGGCGTGGTCCACTAGAGCTTTGGATATGCCTCATTTTTTGGCTCATGCCATAAACTCATTTGCCGTAATGGATGAATGGTGTGGATAAGCGACATGCATCATGGTGGGACCCACAACCATTTTGTAGCCTTTTCGATTTATGTACAAAAAGTAAGCGGTCAAATCAAATACAAGGAAGAGTGTTGTAAATACACAAGGAAATTATCATTATGCAGTTACACTACATTTACCTCTGAATTGGAAAATCAAACAAGCCCCTAAATGTAGTGGAGAGAGAGGTTTCCTTAAAACATTCATAATCATATATTGGGCCTGCCTAAATGTGATTCAGATATCCAAGCCATTCATTATGTGTCCCACTTGGATGAGGGGTCAGACCATGTTTCAGCCGCATCCAAAACTCACATGGGCCCCACTAACTTCTTTTATATTTTTTTAGGATGTCTTCACATGGTTTTAGATGGCATCGCCCACCTGAGTTTCGTATACGGATGATTTTTTACATATCTCATAACCTGAAGGGGACGCATTAAATTCACGATGTTGATGTTTAACACACATTATGATGGGGCCCACAAAACTTACTAACATCAACACTCAGGTTCTCACGAGGTCAATAAAGTTGGGTCATAATTTTGACCAAAATATTTGCCCCATTTTACATGTCTGGTCCATTCACTTTATTTTTCTAATCAATACTCAATTTCACTAGTTACTCATCCCGATCAGGTTACATATGAAAAGGATATTGGGCATACAAGATTGATCAACTATTTTAGTGAAATTTGATTTAAACATCTGAAGTTATTTACTCTTCAATCTGTACTGATTAGATTGTCAAAAAAAGGTTAAAGGTACAATTAACAGATGTGCCTAATAATTTAGTAATTTTTTTTCAAACATAAATTTCAATTTCCATTTAAAAATTCTTTTTAAAAATGTATATTTTTGAAAACATTTTGACAAAATAACATTTTTATTATAAATTATTTTAAAAAAAATTAATACAAATTCTGAATTTTTATTTTCAAAATTTCAAAAAATTTCTCACATTTTAAATTTTTTCACAATAATTTCAAAATGTTGATTTTTTCTTCAAAAACATCATTTTATTTTCTCGAATTTTCTCAAACATTGTTAAAATTTTTAAACTTTTCAATATTCTTTTTCTTGTAATATTACAAATCATTTAAATATTACTTTTCAATTATAAAAAATAAAAAAGATTCTACTCAATATGATATAAAGACTAAATGTGTATAGAAAAAGAGAGGATTATTACCGACGGCTTTTGTTTGTCGGTAAAAACCATTAACGACGGTTATTAGCCGTCGGACAAAATTTTAATATGTATTTTTAGCGACAAACATAATCGTCGGTTAAAATACTTTTCCCAATGCTCTTGGTCGTGGCAGGAATTTTTGTTCCACGGCGAGAACATTTTTCCGACGGTTTTAGTTCGTCGGTAAAACTGTCATGCTTTCGGTCATGGCGGGAATCTTGGGTCATTGGCGGGAACCAATTGCCGACGGTTTTAATTCGTCGGTCGGTAATAGCAATATTACCGACACCAACTACGAAACTAGTTTGTCGGTAATAGTATTGTACTGGATTTATACCGACGGTTGATGTCCGTCGGGGAGAACTGCTACTGACCACAAGTGGTTTTCGGTCTAAACATTTTATAGGATTTTTGCCGACGGTTGATGTCCGTCGGTAAAAACACCTTTACCAACGAAACTCTATTTCATCGGTACTAACATTGTACCAGATTTGTACTGATGTGTCATATACGTCGGGAAAAATACTTTTACTGACGAAGATAAGTTTAGTCGGTAATTACATTGTACCAAATTGTTTCCGACGGTTCATGTCCGTCGGAAAAAACACTTTTACCTACGAAAATGAAATTTCGTTGGTGAAAGTAAATTTTTCGAATTGTTTTTTTCAAAAAATAAAAATAACCATTACCAACAAAAATTTATGTTGATAAAAGTTTACTTTTACCTACGAAATTATAATTTTCGTCGGTAAAAGTAAACTTTTACCTACGAAATTAAAATTTCGTTAGTAAAAGTAAACTTTTACCAACGAAAATAATTTTTGTTGGTAAATGTCCTTTTTACCTACGAAAAAAAAAATCGTCGGTAAAAGTTACATCAATAAAAATCCTATTTCTTGTAGTGTATGTAGAACCGAACCTAACCGTGGATCCGAACCGTGAATCTGAACCATGGAACCGAACTATGGAACTGAACTTGGAACCGAACCGTGGAACCGAACTTGGAACCATGAGTTTACAATATATGTTAGTTGTATATTTGACTCATGATTTATGATTTATAATGCACCCTTTGATTGTTTTCATAAATGTATTTTTTCACGCCATATACAATATCTAAACCATTCATCAAATGGATCACAACATGAATGGACATGGGCTAAATAATAAAATAGAACATGCAATTGGGCTGGATTATAAAAAGCCTAGAACTGTGGAACCGATCCAGAACCGAACTGGTTTTCACGGTCTGGTTCCGGTTCGGTTCTAGGGTGCTAACGGTCCGGTTCCGGTTCTGAAAATCCTAGAACCGTAAGGAACAGTTCAGTTCCGGTTTCACCCTAGGACCAGACCAAACTAAACTGTGTGCACCCTTAGGTGCGAGGGATAGGGGCGGGGTAGTAGACAAGGGGGAAGATATCTTAACGAGAAGTAGATTGGATGAGGGTGTGGATACTAATGAGAAGTAATTTGGTCAAGTCCTAGCTTGGACCATTTCCATCCCTCCACAGGAGAAAAGAGGGGGAAGCTATATTAATGAGTGGTGGTTGGATGTGGATGTATGGAAGAGCCGAGTAGGATGATGAATAGTATTGTAGATGGGCCAAAAGGTGATATAAAAGCATAAAGACAACAAAACATCTCATTTATGAGATGTAAGCCGCTTATCTATTGGGCCTTACTATGGATAGGGCATACCCAAAAAATAAGAATCACTTGTTTGGGCATTCCTAGCCATTGATAGGAAGTCTCCTGAGGTTGTTTGGTTGATGAGGCAAGGTTGTCTTGGCTTAGAATTCCTAAGTCTCACTGAAAAACATTTTTAGTTGTCTCGTTAATTGTGTTTTGTTATTCCTTTGGAATCCCATTCTCTAATATTTTCCAAAAATCCATGCCTTAGCTTTTAGCTAGAAATAGATTCAATTGGAAATTTTGGGGAATGATACCCTAACCATTGCAAAAAGTGTCAGTTTTTAACCCATTGATTAGATGGTTATAATCATGCAATAAGAGTGAGTTTTAAAAGGGAAATCAAAGGTGGATCCTACATAATGTAAGGTCCAAATCAACATGGATCGCCCATTTTTCAAGTCATTGGTCAAATGGTTAGCATCATTTGACCAGAGTAATTTTAAAGTAGGATGGACCAACATGATGTTTAATAAATAGGACCATATTCTATATAATAAATATTGTCCCCCATTTTCTAGCTGTTGATCGGATGGCTAAGATCCTCTATCAAAATAACTTTTTGTTATGAATCTCCAATAGAGCTGTGGTCCACATGATTTATGGTCGGGATTGCTGATCGGACCTTTTATACAATAATAAATAGGGCCATCCATTCTTGTGTATTGATAAAATGGTTGGGATCATTAGATCGTGAGTGATTTTACAATCTAAGGGTAATCAAAGGCAGACCAACATCATGGATGATTCGAATCAATGGCTAGATCTGTTTTTAGTATAATCAATATAGACTACTCATTTTCATAACCATTGATAATAGATCGGTTAGGATCATCCCATGACTTGACTTTTGAGATCGATGGGCGCCCCGCATGATGGTCCCTGTTGGTCTATCTCCATTGTAAGCTATATGGACCATCAAAGACATTGATTAGATGGGGATAAAGTGGTTTTTTCCATAGAGATGAGCAATCAAAGGTGGGATAGCCATGGAGAATCCAAATCAACGAGATGACATTTTCCAATACGAATAATGAAACTAGCCTGTTTTTCCACTAAATCAATAGCTGGAGCTATCTTTAAAGCGATGGTCAAGTCATGGTTGGTTAAAGGCGCAACATATGTGATAGAGATGTTGTGACCCACCAAATTACAGTATTTTCCAAGAAAATTCGTAGCGTGAACCAAACACAATTCAAAACTCCTCTTATTCCCCATCAAAACTCAATGTGTCAACCAAAAATCCTTATTTCCACTAAGAAACATTTAGTCAATTTTAAAATTTAACACTCCGAGTTTGCCAAAAAAAAAACCACATAATTTGCTCCCCTGCGGCCATATATCTAGCGCTGTCAATTGGTTGGGTCCTATAGCACTTATACCCAAGTCTTGCCAATGTCTGTCTGTAGTACATTTATGCTTGGGTTAACCAAGTTTGCAGTACACCAAAATTCTCATTTAGGAACGGTTTTAAACCGTTCCTAACTGCTTCAGGAACGGTTTAAAACCGCTCCTAAATGAGGCGTCGCAGAAAACAGGAACGGTTCAGAACCGTTTTGGGTACCATTTTGAATTTTAGGGACGGTACTTTACGAACAGTTTTAAACCGTTCCGTTGCCAACAGTATATTATGAACAAAAGTTTTTTAAAACCCTGCTTTTATTATTATTATTATTATTTTTAAAACCTAGAGAAACTTTATTGATGGAGATCCAACGATAATATCTATTGCATCATTTTGCTGAAGCACATACATCTAAACCTTAACAATAAGATTACTCTATTTACAAAATATAGAAAAAGAAAAGAAAGTAGCAAAAATCATCCCAACACCAAAACCAAAATTACAAATTTGAAGAAATTTCAAAAAAATCCATTAAATAAGAATTACAAAGTGGGGCCCGCGCATTCATCCCAACCCAATCAATCCTTTTTTGGAGATTTTGAAGCTTCCTCAGACTTCCTTTCTCAAGACTTTTAAGCAAGAGAACAGAGTTTACGTTTGGCAAAACACCACCACTTGAAATTGTCACACCAGCTTGCAGTTTCTCTAGCTCATCATTTCTCACAGCTAAAAGAACATGCCTTGGAATTATGCGAGACTTCTTATTGTCTCTAGCAACATTCCCAGCCAGCTCCAAAACCTCATCACCTGCATAGAAATCAAGCACTAGTTACAACCATCAAGATATGTGTATATAACTAATTGGCATCACTGCTAGATAGAAGAGTCAATCTCACCAAGAGGGTGATACATAGTGGAAATAGCACAACATCAATTGGAGATGTGATACCTTGAAAATAGCTAAAACTCATTGAATGATGACAACTTTTTTTTTTTTTTTTTTTTCTATTTTTTTTTTTAGAGTACGATAAATGCTCGTCTTAAATGGGAGAAGTTGGATTTTTGCGTAGGAATTTCTTTTTCTTTTGGAGTGTGAGATTTGGGTCTAGGCTGGCTGCACTGTGTAAGTGCCCTCACTGAAAGCCAATCCACTCATTGAATGAGCTGCATGCATATGTAAAGTGAGATGTGCTCATATATAAAAGAAAAAGTAAAAAAAAAAAAAACTTGTACAGTCTAAGGTCAGCCCATATATATATATATATATTAAACTGACCCAAAACAGGGGATGCACATGGTGTCTTTGGGTGGCTCTCGCTTCATCTTCATCTTCCTCTTCCATTAAGTTTGGCTCTGACTTTGGGGAGAGGATTCTGCCTAGTGGCCAGAAATTGCTCCTAGTTGAATTTCATTAAAAAAAATAGTAGTAAAATTTTTGAAGAGAAGTATGTCACGTCCCAAACTCGAAAACCGGGCTCACAAAATTCCCGATCGCCGAATCCGGCGCCGACAGCCTCCGTAGTACCCCATTCTCGGCTCCCAGCGCCCATACGCCAGATTCCGATCCTGGGATCCTACAAGGAGGATTTTCAGCATGAATTTTTTTTTGTAATGGAGCATAACCACAAGCATAACCAAGACACAAAACATCAACACCACATATCCACCATATCAAAAACTTTTAAGTACAATGCGGGAAGGGAAATACAATATAATGATATCAGAGAAAACTCCAAAAGCTCCAGAAGACTGCTGCATGCTCCGAGCTCAACGCTGCTGCAACCTAACGCCACCTGCACGCATCTATCGTGCATAAGCTTACAAAAGCTTAGAGGGTGGTGAAAGTGTGTGTAAGGCGAGTGCCAAATGTACAATATCAGAGTAATGCGGAAATATGCGGTAAGTCCATGAATGCTATCAGCTATACCAAAGCTATGTAATGCAAGGCATGAATGCTGTCGGTCATACCAAGACCATGCGATGAGAGGCCTATGTAGCCAAATGTCATATGCGAGATGCAAAGCAAGCGTGCCAGTACTCATAAGTACACATATCAGTATAGTTCCTCTCTGGATATTCACCGGGGTCAAATACACCTCACACTGACTGCCTCCTCCCTAGCTGCACAGTCAAGCGAGTGGAAGAGACCACACTATCCGCCTGACCAGTGGTCTGCCAATACCTACCGGCTCGTCGATAGCGGACACATTTGCGAGCTGGTCAAACTCAGCCTAGCTTATAGCCCCCTCACTCAGGCGGATAAGGCCACACCCCCTTCCAACCGACCATGACACAGTGGGAGACGCGGCCTACTGGTATTCGGCACTCGGGCGCTCATGTATCCACTCGGTCTAGACGTTGGAGCACCTCCTGGTACCAAAAAGGTTCTGGGATTTTCACCCAAGGACATCCTAAGTGCCCACAATGCTAGAACAAAGTATTTCGGTATCCGATACGGCCATCCACGATGTGCCTGTGGAGCCAAGGCCCTTATGTCGCTAGGGCGTGCAGTGATCAAGTCACACATATGCGAGATGCATGAATCACACCGTCAATCATGCAGCAATCCATGCGCGTACAATGCGATAATGTGGGGCACTCCGCCTCATAAGGAGTCCCCTAAGTGGTTTGCCCAATGGCGTATGCTATGCTCAGTCACTACTCATATCAAGCATACATATGATGCGTATGGGTATGAATCATGGAGCTATACTAAGCATGTTATAAAGTGGTGAACTATCAACAAATGTGGGCCTACTAATGGGCCCTAGGGAGAGTTATAATGCGGACATTAAACCAACATTATTCTACAATGTGGACGTCAAACCAACATTGCTCCCAAGGCATAGCCCGCTATAAGACATCATTACACAAACCATGGGGAAATCATACATTGCAATGGACCCTAAGGACCTCCCGTTGGGCCTCGACCTATGGGCCTTGGATACATCAAGTGGGCCGCATCATATGGGCCTTATATAAATCAAGTGGGCCACATTAATGGGCCTTAGGTACATTGCAATGGGCCTCGTAACATGTGCCACAAATACATTGAATGAGCCTAAACACATGGGCCATGTATACATCAAGGTGGGTCTCAACAACGGGCCACAATTACACAAGATGGGCCTCACAACATGGGCCTTATATATACCAAGTGGGCCGTATACATATTAAATGAGCCACATCAATGGGCCGCACCAATGTAAATAGTGATAAAGAATTCCACCATTAAAATTCCTAGGGCCCACCATAACATTTATTCCTCATACAATCTGTTCATAGGGTCACTAAGAACTTGGTGGCCCAAGGGTCTAATGGGGGACGGTCAATCGTCACTAAACAGTGTGGTCCACATGATAACTAGATCTATCTTATTTTTGGCCCCACGCCTTAATACAAGCTCGCCAAATGGGGGACGGTTTGGATGCAAAACACAAGGATCATAGGGGGGACCACATGAAAGCCCACCGTCCCTTATAAGAGAAATAATATAACAGGTAAGGGACATATAATATATATATATAGATATATATATATATATATATATATAGATAGATATATAATATATAATATATATATATATATATATATATAATACCACACACACACACACACACACACATACACACACATCACACACTCACACACATGCTCACACACACGTGCACACACGCCCCCCACGCATGCACACACGCCACATCACAGGGCCCCACCGTCCACTGGACGGTGGAAATACAGCACATGCATCAGGGTAAGCTCCCACCGTCCAGGCACATGCATCAGGGTAAGCTCCCACCGTCCGCCTGGACGGTGGGGAATAAAACACATTCATCACCGTGGGCTCCATGTGGGGCCCACCGTAATGTTTACTTACCATCCAACCCGTTAGTAAGGTCGCACGGACCTGGAAATGAAGAGGAAAAATAAATTTCAGATTGATCAAAACTTCAGTGGGCCCAGGAGAGGTTTCAATGGTAGAGTGCAATCACCGCTGTTTCTTGTGGTGTGGGCCACCTGAACGTTGGATCGAGCTGATCTTTGGAAGGGACCCACCTCAGATGGTGGTCCACCTCATGGACGGTTTAGATATAACATATACATCATGGTGGGGCCCACGGCTGGAGACCCGTGGGTCCCTGCTCGTTCACGCCAGGACGCAGGCGTCCTTCCTGTGTCAGCGGCAGCAGCAGAAATGCTGCTGCTGCTGCTATATTTTATTTTATTTTTTTTTGTTTTTTTAACAAAACTTATTTTTTGTGGTTTTTCAGGTGTGGGGCCCGATTCAAGTGAATCCACCTCGTCCACAGGATTCTACGACCCGATACCTTCCAAAGGAATCCAATATTCGATATTTCTGGGCGTGTAAAAATAGCGAAATAAGCCCAAATAGCTTTGAACGGTATGAGACGCGGTTTTCTACGGCATGACCCGTCTGATTAACCGATCAGACTCATTTTTCTTCTCAACGCCTCAATTAATGTGAAGAATGGAATGGACGGCTTGGATTGGATGCAAACATCAAGGTGGGTCCTATACAAGTGGCCCACTTCCAATGCCTTTAGAAAGGCAAAAATTTATCTTCTTTTGCTTTTCACCTCCAGAGAGTCCGTGGACTCTTTTTTTTTCCTTTGTTTGTTTGGGCGTGCGACGCCTTTGAGGTGGGCCCTTCATAGGTGGGCCACCACATGGGGAGATGGTGTGGTTACAATATATATGTAAAGTGGGCCCCACCTTTAGATGGTTTGGATCCAATACATGCTCCATTGTGGGATCCATCTAAGTGGGCCATACAATCATATCATCACAAGGAAAGGAGGAAAAAGAAAATGGAGAGAAAGAGAGAGAAAAGGTGGGACACACGTGTGATGGAGGGACCTCGACACTATGGGCCCTCCCTTGCATTCCATCATACATAAAAAGGTAATCAAAGTGGCCATTGGCCACATCTTAGGGTCCCCAAGTGAGATCCATACCATTGATCGGTAGGCCTCACTTGGCCCATCACAAAAACATAGAAATCTATCCTATCAAAGCACCCACCGTCGATCTTCTTCGGTCCGTTGGAACGCCAACCTTCTTATGCTCCTCTTTGACGGTGGAGATGGGAAATCAAGGGCTAAGATGAGAGGTTTTGGGAAGGGAAAGGTGGGCCTCACACATTACATTTTTCTCTCCATGGGAAGAGCTTCCAACGTGGGGTTTTTTCCTGCTTGGAATTGGAATTGTGGAGAAATGAGAAAGAGAGAGAGAGAGATAAGGAGAGAGGAAGAGTGTAGCTTAGGTAGGCCATGATTGTTTGTAAGAGAGGGTGGCTAGCATTAAATGCTTGTAAGAGGGCTAGGGGTGTAGGGTGGCTATAGCTTAGGCTAGGGGTGTGTAGGGTGGCTATAGCTTAGGCTAGGGGTGTAGGGTGGCTATAGCTTAGGGTGATGTCATCCATCACCCTCATAATTACCTAGGGATTGGGCCACATGGGATGGGTGGGTCCCGCAATGTGCGGTCCACGGTTATTATAATGTATGGTCCGCATCTTATGATCTAAGCGTCGGATTGGCGCATGAGACGCGGCGTGTTAGAACCGCAGCGACGGTGCGGTCGCACTGATACAGGTCTCGGATTAAACCGACTCGAATCTAAAGGATACGATTACGATCGATCGCAACGTCAATTATCGGTCACGGACTGCCGGACTTCGACGGAAAGGATCGCAGGATTCATCGGAACAGTACGAACTAGGATACGGGTTTTACAAAGTAGTATAAAAAGTACTAGAAACATTGAAGCAAATGAAAATTGAAACACAGGAAAAAATCGCCTGGGGCATGGCTTTAAAAATAGGTCAGCTTGGCAATGACCATATAAAAAAAAAAATTCCTCCTTTTCATGGCTGTATATCTTTCTTGGATAGCTTTGATCTTATGCTGCAGATTTTGCATTGCCAGTGTCGACTACACCTACACAAATAACAAAGTCATTGGCTTAAAGGCATATTTTTGAAGTTCATAACAGCAGATAATATGGTAAATACACAATTGGCGTGGCCGGTTTAAGGTGATCGACCTTACATGGTTTACTTCTTCTGCCAAAACAACCTAAGACAAGGACACAATCCCAGAGACATTTAGCAATCCAAGAACTATATACCTAATCATTCTCATAGCCTTATCCCATCTATTTGGGGGCCATCAGACATCTATCAACTCTTATCTACAAAGAGAGGGATAAGGTCCACCAAAGAAGATGAATATTTCATCCTCCTAAGTTTATTTATATGTGCCACATGTATGAGATGATCTGAATGTCTCTTTAATCAATAGGGCCCATAAAAGTATCAAAGAACAACAAACATAGAGATCAGACAATACTAACTGTGTAATGGTGGAAATAAAAATAAAAATCATTAACTGGATTTTAGTGATTTTTTGCATCAAATCCATGGCCGAAATCAGACAATTCAGACCGCTGGATGCATTGAATTATCATCTTACCATGTCCTCCTCATTGCTAGAGGGCAAAAACATCCATGTATCCAACATCAGAAAATAAAGGATTTTTGTGGCTCTTTTGTGTGTAAATCCAAACCATTCGTAAATCAACACACTGGATGGAATGGACAGACCAGTACCAATAGACCATTTTGCCACTGTGGTTCTCTAGACACCCAAGAACAATCATGGTGAAAAACGAAAGCCAATCATGGCAAAAAACAAAAGACAGTCACAATTTCCATATTGCATGGAGAAAGGACAAGTCCAAGTAAACTAACCGCTTTCGCACTGGCACGAGAAAGCATGTAGACAAACATGCCACTTGGTGGCCTATTTTGGGTCTCTGCCATAGACCGGACCTCAGCTACATAGGCATATTTGTTAGGCTGCCTTTTCTTAAATACATAGACATGGTTGGTGCTCATCTTTTCTTGTGCAATCAGAACCTTCTACTTCCATTGATAATAAAATATCGACCTTGGTCATATGGGCATTCCCCAAGTTCTGTTATATCTTTCTCCGAGTTTTGATTCACAGTGCAATAACTAGACCGTAGCATTATTGGAACCTGAAATGGAAGAAAAATAAATGAAGGGCAAAGAATCAGTACCCAACAAAAATACATGTTCAGCTTTGAATTATTGATTCATAACATAAGTTTTAACCTTTCCAATGAAGACTTTTGTGAAATCCTGGGTCTCTGTGACCTCTTCACAGTCATGCCCTTTCCTTATGATCCGTTTTGTGACATCCACATACAATGGGGCTGAGTATGTCAAGTTCTGCAATCTCGCGGCCTTTGGGAACAAAGTTGCAGTTTCTCCATCTGATTCCGTCATCATAGGCTTACTCAAATATATCTGGCCAAAGCTGATCTTGTAGATTGACTGCATAACACCAAATGCATCCGTTTGGACATTAATGATGCTAGTACGCAGAATGAGTAGAGTTATTCTAGCCCAGGAACAACAAGAAGCAATTTTATATCTCAAACTAAAGAAAACATGCTTTAACACGAGTTATGACATGAAATGGTAATCCTGCTTAGAGTGGAGTGAAACAATGGAACAACATGAACCTGAAATTCAGGTAAATGCTAGGAGCAAACCTGGCTGGGCACCAAGTTCATTCACATGTAACTTCGATGTAATCTGTCCTGCATTGGTAGTCTTTGATGCAAAGAAAATAAGAGTCAAAGCATTTCCAGCAACCTTTGTACAACATACAATAAAGTAGTTAGAGGATGACAAGTCAAATAACAACAAAAAATTAAATGGCAAGTAACCAGTATATAAGAAGTAAATGGCAAGGCCAAGTTGAGAGTTTTAGTGTGTTAGGTTGCTGGTTTCTATATTTCTCAGCTTCAGTAATTTCCTGGTTATTACAAAGAAAACATGTTTGGTTTACACTTTCTTGTTAGTTTTTTACATTCCCCAGGAATTCCATTCCCCAGATTTTACTCGAAAACTTGCCCCGGCTTTTAGTTGAGGAATGGAAAAGCTAAGGAATTGAAACAAAATTTTAGACTTTCCTTACTTTCCAAGGGAACCTGGTGCATCAACTAAATAGTTAATCGTTCCCCGGGAAATACTAGGCCAACTCTAGCATTACCCAGGAAACATTACAAACCAGAGAATGGATTTCCCAAAAACCAAGCATGCCCTTATATGTACAGATAGGGCTGTCAATTGGAAACCAATCCGCGGATACCCAAACTAGCTGATCCAGGTGCACTTATTTGGGCCTTATCAATGATCAAGCTGGAATCAGAACCAATGATCAAGATCCTCACAAAATTCACATCAGGTTGGGGTAACTAACACAATAAGCATCCAGTTCTATAAATGTAGAATTCCTCTGTTCTTAACATAGATTGACATGTAATAACAAAAATTATTGCCGATAAAAAATATAAATGGTAGAATTCTTTCGCTGTATTACTGAATCAATGGAATTCATCTTGAAGAGAGTGCCTTTGGTTCACCGGCATTGTTGGCGTGCTGCGCAACATCTTAAAGCCTAGCTAGCTTTTGCCTGTAACAGTTAGATTGTATGATTCGGCAAAAATGTGTCAAAAGGCAGATGCCTGTAACAATTAGAGAGACAACAGCTCTCAGTTAGGGAAGACAAACTAACCTTGATATGGCTTCAAATCTTTGCTGAAAATTCAAAAAAAATTCAAAAAAAAAAATTAAAAAAAACAGTTCTCAAACAGTTCTCAAAGAAAATTATATGATTCAAAGAAAATTATATGATTCTTTTGTTATCAGTAATCACTCCTGTGAAAACTGTAATGACTGGAGTTCATTAATCAGAACTAAAGTCACAAACCCAACCAAAACTGCCCGAACAGCTGAGAGTGATAGCCAATTTATATCTTATTAATCAGAACTAAAGTTACAAGTCACAAACTCAACCAAGACTTTGAAATATTCACAATTATTCTGCAATAAATATTTCGAATGTGAAACAGTTCGAACCTTGTCATGGTTTTTTACCTGTTCTGAGGGTCCTTCCATTTCAATCTACCATGGAAGCTTCTGATGGTGAAAGACAGTACTTTGATGAAGTTATAGAGTCCATCTCCAAGGATGAGAGCTATAGAGATAAAGACATGCAAACTCAATAAGCAATTCATGGTAGAATGAGAAAAAGAGAATGGTTGATGACTTAAATGATTCGGAGATAAAGACATGCAACTATCCTCCACGTACAAACATGAAAGGACCTATTACCATCCACCATTTTCCTAACAAGGCTATATTGGAAGTTTGAAACTGACAGCTCCAGGCAGAAAGGGTCCTTAACTCTTAGAGATTCCATAAGAACATCCCAAGAAACAACACAAGTTGCCATTTTATTACACATGATCTAGATTTCATCAGACTTCTTCATGGCCATGAGAGTTTAATAAGGTGTTTGAGTTAAGACAATCAAGATGTAGAATTTAAACAAAATGGCACTATACAGAAGGCCTATAGATTTCTAGTAGCTATAAAATATATCAATGACT
>JAJHSJ010000001.1:57076055-57118700 GCA_021015155.1 Magnolia officinalis
TCATTTACATCTGAGGGTTTTTGTCGATCGACTGGATTGCCGACCGAGTCTTCCAGCGAGGGATTGACCGTATCGACGCCTTTAGGGAAGACTAAGTATTGGGCCGTTTCTGTCCGTCTTGCCCTGTTCTGGTCGGTGATATATTCTTACGCTGACTTATTTTGTGCTGCCGATGACAGATTTCGACGTTATCTTGGGCATGGATTGGCTTGCCGAGTACCACGCCATCATGGACTGTTCCGCGAGGACAGTCACGTTCTGCATACCCGGCTTGCAGCAGTTTCAGTTTTGTTGCGAGCCCGAGGAGAGTCGTTGTCATGCTTGGTGTCTTGCGCCTTGTGGAGCCCGTTGTCGATTGTATCGATCTATTCCGATTTGTCTGCGACTTCCCCGACGTGTTTCAGGAGATTCCGGGACTGGAGCCGCCTCGACGCATATTGAGTTCGGGATTGATCTTGTGCCTGGTACCACCACGCGCCTATCTCGAAGGCCCCGTACCGTATGCACCGATGGAGTTGCATGAGCTGCAGCGTCAGTTGGACGAGCTGCGTGAGTTGGGATTTATACGTCCGAGTAGTTCACCTTGGGGAGCGCCGGTACTCTTCGTCAGGAAGAAGGATGGCTCGTTGAGGCTTTGCGTCGACTACCGCGAGCTCAACCGGGTCACGATTAAGAACAAGTACCCACTCCCGAGGATAGACGATTTATTTGATCAGCTGCAGGGTGCACATTCTCTTTTCAGATTGACCCCGCGTTCCGGTTATCATCAGATTCGTGTCCAAGAGGAGGACATCCCGAAGACGGCTTTCCGGACGCGTTACGGTCATTTTGAGTTTCAGTCATGTCCTTTTCGGACTGACCAATGCACCCGCGGTCTTCATGCAGTGATGAACGAGGTCTTCCGTCCATATCTCGATCAGTTTGTTGTGGTCTTCATCGACGACATTCTGATATATTCGAGGACCCGTGAGGATCATATGCAGCATCTAGAGATCGCATTGCAGACCCTCCGTGCCCACCAGTGTGTATGCGAAACTGGAGAAGTGTGAGATTCTGGCAGGAGGAGGTGAGATTCCTCGGTCACGTGGTGACGAGGGAGGGTGTCGCAGTGGATCCCTCGAAGGTTGAGGCAGTGCGACTGTGGAGCCAAGCCCACGACAGCGTCCGAGATCCGCAGTTTCCTTGGTTTGGCGGGCTATTATCGGCGTTTCATTGAGGGCTTCTCCCGTATTGCTGCCCCGATGGACCAGGTTGACTCGGAAGGGCGCAGATTTTGTTTGGACTGATGCATGCGAGCGAGCATTTATGGAGTTGAAGGACCGTCTGACGTCCGCTCCTGTCCTCACTCTTCCCTCTGGGAGTGATGGATTTGTCGTATTTACTGATGCTTCGCGTATTGGATTGGTGCGTGTCCTGATGCACATGGCGGCCTGTAGCCTTCGCGTCTCGTCAGCTCAAGGTCCATGAGCGGAACTACCCCTCGCATGATCTGGCAGCAGTCGTCTTCGCACTGAAGGTGTGGAGACACTATCTCTATGGGGTCAGGTTCGAGCTCTTCTCTGACCATAAGAGCTTGAAGTATTTATTCTCTCAGTCCGAGCTGAACATGAGACAGAGACGCTGGATGGAGCTTCTGAAGGACTATGATTTTGACCTCCAGTACCACCCAGGCAAGGCGAATGTGGTGGCGGATGCCCTCAGCCGTCAGCCACGAGGCCTGGTGGCACATATGATGATTCAGGAGTGGAGGATGCTCGAGGATATCGCAGAGTACGACTTTGATTTTGGTCTGCAGTCTTCTATCGTTCAGCTATCGAGCCTATCGATTCAACCCTCTCTTGTCGCAAGGGTGATCGATGCTCAGCAGACAGATGAGTCGTTACAGGATTACCGAGCAGAGGCAGCATCTGAGAGTCAGACACAATTGGCAGATTGGATCTGATGGTGGACTTCGCTTCAGAGGCCGATTATGTGTCCCGGATATTCCAGAGTTGCGCAGAGATCTTATGACCGAGGCACATCGATCGCGGTTTTCTATCCACCCTGGCTCGACGAAGATGTATCGTGATATGAGGAGACAGTATTTCTGGGCGGGGATAAGCGCCAGATTGCCAGTTTTGTGGCCGAGTGCGACACATGCCAGCGTGTCAAGGCCGATCATCAGAGACCTCCTGGTCTATTGCAGCCGTTGAGCGTCCCGATGTGGAAGTGGGAGCACGTGTCGACAGATTTCATTATGGGCTTGCCGAGGACTCAGCACGGTCATGACGCCATTTGGGTTGTTGTGGATCGTCTGACGAAGTCGGCACATTTTCTCGCGATGCGTGCGACCTTGTCTATGGACCGGCTTGCGAGGTTATTTATCGAGGAGGTTGTGAGACTGCATGGCGTTCCAGTCTCGATCGTTTCTGACCGAGACTCGAGGTTCACATCTCAGTTTTGGAGGAGCTTCCAGAGAGCTATGGGCACTGATATGCAGCTCAGCACCGCGTATCATCCGCAGACCGATGGCCAGACCGAGAGGGTCAATCAGATACTTGAGGATATGCTTCGGGCCTGCGCGATTGATTTCGGGGGTAGCTGGGATGAGCATCTGCGATTGGCTGAGTTCGCATACAACAACAGCTATCAGGCGACCATTGGCATGGCTCCTTTTGAGGCTTTGTATGGCAGACCGTGCAGATCTCCGAGTTGTTGGACCGAGGTTGGAGAGCGGCGTCTCCTAGGTCCCGAGCTTGTGCAGGAGACTTCAGAGGCTATTGATATCATCAGGCAGAGGATGCGCACAGCTCAGAGTCGGCAGAAGAGTTTTGCTGATCGCCGGCGTCGTCCTTTGGAGTTTGACGTAGGGGACCATGTGTATCTCAGGTCTCGCCCATGAAGGGCGTGGTTCGATTTGGAGCAAAGGGCAAGCTTGCCCCGAGATTCATAGGACCTTTTGAGATCACTAGGCGCATTGGCGCTGTGGCCTATCGGCTTGCCTTACCACCGCAGTTGTCTGGCGTCCACAACGTTTTCCACGTCTCTATGTTGAGGAAGTGTGGGTCAGACGTGGTACCTGTTATTGATTGGCAGCCGTTGGAGGTTCGTGAGGATGCTTCTTACATTGAGCAGCCAGTTCGTATCCTTGATCGGAAGGAGCAGGTCCTCCGGACCAAGGTCATACCCCTAGTAAAGGTTCAGTGGGGTCACCATTCTGCTGATGAGGCGTCTTGGGAGCGCGAGGCCGAGATTCGAGAGCGCTATCCCCATCTTTTGATGATTGACCATATACTGTATCTTGTATGTTGTCTTCGACTTATTATGACGATGCTTGTTTCTTCTTCTATTCTGAGTTATGTTTCTTGCGATGATTGAGTAAATTTCGAGGACGAAATTTTTATTTGGAGGGGAGAGTTGTAAGACCCGTAATCTAAACCGTACCGTTCAGTCAGCTTCCGCGATCCTACCGGTCGAATTCCGGCAATCCTCGACCCATTTCCAACGTTGCGCGCGATCCTAAGCCGAGTCCTGTATTCCAGAGTCGGCTCGACCCGAAACTTGTACCTTGGCGACCGCGTCGTCGCCGCGGTTCTAACGCCGCGACTCGCACACCGACCCGATACCCAGGCTAGAAGATGTCGGCTTGCGTTCGATTCGATGAAAAACACCGCGCGTTGCGAATTACGAGGGAATCTCTACGAGATGTCCCATCAATCAATCAATCACTCATGTCAAGTACAAATCAAGTCACCCCATACCCAAGTACAACAACCCATCCCTCTCCCTTACATAAGCAATCCTAAAGTCAACTCTCTCTCCCATTTTTCAATGTTACCCTTACCCATGACATCATCACACCACTCCCTCCATCCCTTATTCCTTTAATTTATTTCTTTCTCCCTCTCATTCTCTCATTCCCTCTCTCTCACACGTCCCAAGCATTCCCAAGTATTCCAAGAGCAACTAGTGTGGCCCACTTTCCCCACCCCTCTCATCTCTCATCCTCACCATCAAAACTCAATCGCCACCGTTGAACGTTGAGCATAGGCGTATACAAGCCTTAAGGAGCAAGGAGGAGTGCAAGAGGTGGGTGATCCACCGTCATTTCTCATATTTTTGGGCCACATGTGGTGGGACCCGTTTGATGTATGCATGTATGAAATGGAGGGCCCATAGTGGCGGGGTCCCTCCTCTATCTCACCGTGTATCTCTCGCTCTTTCTCTCTCTCTTTCCTCTCCCTAGGATGTTGTGGGCCCCACCAATTTGTGTTAAAATACCCCATCCATCAGACCGGGTGGCCCACCACATTTCAAGGAGATCCCATCCATTACATTAATATATATGAAATATATTTATATTATATTAACATATTTATAATTTATATATAAATATATATAGGAATGCATGGTGGACCACGTCCCTGTGGGACCCACCATGATGCTGTGCCTATCCATGCCGTCCAGCGTCCCTGGACGCTGGACGTGCAACAGGAGTGCGTTTACTGCATGGTTGTGTACGTACAAGCTAACCAAAAAAAAAAAAAAAAACTACTTTTAGAGTTGGCTACGTATGCAGGCCCTACCTTGATGTATGTATGTGATCCACGCCGTCCATTCTGATATTAAGATCATTTTAGACGTTGAGCTAAAGTTTCAAGGCGATCTGATCATCATGTGGGCCATACCATCTAAAATCATGTAAAGACATGCCAAAACATATAAAAGTACTTGGTGGGACCCACTTAAAGTTTGGATGCAGTTGAAAACCGGTCTGGACGGTCTGAAAAGCGGGACACACATAATGGATGGGCTGGATAGTGAATCACATCTTGGTGGGCCACAAAAAAAAAAAAAAAAATAAAAAAAAAAAAAAAAAGGGGCTGCTGCAGCAGCAGCGCTGCACGGGTGACGAGCGGACGGTGGCTGGGGCCTCACGGCTCCAGCTGTGGGCCCCACGGTGATGCGTTTCGATCATCAACACCGAGCATTTGATGGGTCCCCTTTGATTATGGGTTGTCCCCAAAAATCAACCGTATAAGGATCTCAAGTGGGCCACACCATCAAAAATCATGTGAATATATGCCTAAAACATATAAAATTATTTGGTGGGGCCGACCTGAAATTTGGATGTGGTTGAAACTTGGTTTGGATGGTCAACCAGATGGGACACACATGATGGGTGGGCTGGATGGTGGATCACATCTCGGTGGGCCCCAATAAAAAAAAAAAAAAAAAAAAAAAAAAAACAACAGCAGCAGCGGACGCTGCTGCTGCTGACAGAGGATGCAGGCCGCGCCTGCGGCTGCACACACGGCTCCTGCCGTGGGCCCACCCTGATGTAAGCGTGTCATCCACGCCGTCCATCTATTTTGGCAGATCATTTTAAGGCATGAGCCCAAAAATGAGGTAGATCCTAATCTCAAGTGAACCACATTACAGGAAAACAGTGTTGGTTGGAGGCTCAACCGTTTTCACGGTTACGTGATGAATGAACATCACGGTGGGCCCTGGCCCACCTGATCTTTTAAACAGGTTTGTTGGCAAATGAATATCACGGTGGGCCCTGGTCCTACGACCTTATGAATATGTTGGATTTCAAATAAACATTACAGTGGGCCCCTAGGTCTGTGTGACCTCATCAACATGTGGTTGGAAAAAAATAAAAAAAATAAAATAATAAAAAAAAATAATAAATAAATATTATGGTGGACCCCCCTCCCCCACTACTCATGTGACCTTATCAACAGGTTGGATAGGAAAATAAACAATATGGCGGGCCTCACATGAGGCCCATGGGCTGATGCGTTTGGGCCGTCTTGATGTATTTTTAAGCTCATTATTGAAGCCCACTTTGATATATATAAGGCCTATGTGATTAGGCCCATTTGATACACACTGAACTTATGTGATTGAGCTCATTTTAATACATTCTCAGGCCCATGGATGATGGCCCATTGCAATGTACCTAAGGCCCATTGGTGAGAGTCATTGAGGTGGCTCACTTGATGAATATAAGGCCTATGAGATTCGGCCCATTTGATGTATTTAAGGCCCAATGGGATGTACCTAAGGTATATTGCAATATGTGATTCCACCAGGATTTATTTAATGGTATTTGAGGTGAGCCGAGCCTTGGGGACAATGTTGGTTTGACGTCCACATTGTACGAGTAATGTTGGTTCGATGTCCACATTATAACTCTCCCTAAGGCCATTGATAGGCCCGTATCTGTTTCATGTAGGTCATATAGGCCCATCTTCATTGAGAGGATAGTTTATTGCTTTATAACATGTTTAGCACAGCCCATGATTCATAATCATACGCATCATATGTATGCTTGAGATGAGGAGTGTCTGATCATAGCATATGCCTTCGGGCAGACTGTTTACGGGTTCCCTGATAGGCGGAGTTGCCCTACATGAGCGCGTGCGTCACGCAGGATGGTTGCATGACTGGTAGTGTGGTTCATGCATTTGCATCTGTATGATTGAGATATGCCCTAGCGACATCAGGGCCATAGCCTCCACAGATATATCGTGGGTGGCTGGTTGGATACCGGAAAATCTTATTCCAAGCAATTGGGGCGCCATAGATGTCCCTGGGTGAGAGTCCCTGAACCCGATGGTACCAGAGGATGACTCCAACGTCGAGACCGAGTGGATATACGAGCGCACGAGGGCCGAATACCATGAGGCCGCGTCTCCCACTGTGTCGTGGTCGGTTGGAAAGGGGTGTGGCCTTACTCGCCCGAGAGTAGGGGGCATTACTAGGCTGAGTTTGACCAGCTCGGAAATGGGTTCGCTATCGACGTGCCGGATAGGTATTGGCTGACTATTGGCCAGGCGGATAGTGAGG
The DNA here is from genome assembly GCA_021015155.1 of Magnolia officinalis. Classification (NCBI taxonomy): domain Eukaryota; kingdom Viridiplantae; phylum Streptophyta; class Magnoliopsida; order Magnoliales; family Magnoliaceae; genus Magnolia; species Magnolia officinalis. The sequence goes on from JAJHSJ010000001.1 coordinate 57,082,893, forward strand.
TTTCTTACGCTCACTTGGACTGTGCTGCTTGGAGAGAGACGGTGCCATTTGGAGTGTACTGAACCCCGGTGATTATCCAGACTGAGAACTGTATTGACATGAGGATTTGGATGAGGATTGGCATGCTTGACTTACATATTGCATCGCATGGCCTTGGTATGGCCGTTAGCATTCACATCTTGTACTGCATAGCCTTGGTACGGCTAGTTGCATTTACGTACTCATCAGTATGATTCCGCATGACTCCGGCATTGCATTCTGAGCACGTTCGCACACACTTACACCGCCCTCTAAGCTTTCTATAAGCTTATGCACGATTGATGCGTGCAGGTGACGCCAGGACGCAGCTGTAGTCTCGCCGCCGTTGGAGCGTGCCGCCGAGCTTTTGGAGTTTTGTTATTTGCACTATATTGTATTTCCCTTCCTACGCACTGTATTCAAAGTTTTTGTTCATAGTGGATTTTGTGATGGTGTTCTTGTGGTTATTGTTCGTGGGTTATGCTTGTGGTTATGCTCATTACGAATCAAATGGATTATTAGAAATCCTCCTTGTAGCATCTCAGGATCGGAACCTGGCGTATGGGCGCTGGGAGCCGAGAATGGGGTTCTACGGAGGCTGTCGGTGCCGGATTCGGCGATCGGGAATTTTGTGAGCCCGGTCTCCGGGTTCGGGGCGTGACAGAAGTTGGTATCAGAGCATAACTTGGGAATAACCGAGAACAGCATCACATGTTTACTATGAGTTTTAGACGATTGGGTTCCGAGTGCGAAACCTTCCGAGTTAATTCCCTAACGTACGATTCTCAAGGTTGATTGGCGTCCTTATTCTTCCTATAGGACATGCCACGTAGGCGAGTGACCCGATCGACTCCCGTCCCACCACCTGAGGATCCCGAGGCTCCAGCTTTACCACCCGCGCCTCCCGTTCCACCGCCAGAGATCCCTGCTTCCCTGTCTGAGGATGACGTTCCTCCACCTGATGTCGATGCGGATCCGACTGTATCCGTGAGTGCTGCCCAGCTACAGCAGATGTTACAGGCTGTGACGGCTGCACTCCAGGGTCAGGACAGGCGACCGACTGTTTCTCCAGCCCAGACAGAGCAGGAGCGCGCGAGTGCCATTCTTCGCGAGTTCAGACGGATGGATCCTCCACGATTTCAGGGCGAGCCAGATCCGACAGCAGCTGAGAGATGGCGCTCCGATGTGGAGAAGATTTTTGATATTATGTCATGTACGACCGAGCAGCGAGTCCGATTGGCCACATTCCTTTTCCAGGGCGAGGCAGAGCACTGGTGGACCTCTGTTACCCGTGTCGCAGGACCTGATCATGTCTGGACATGGGAGGATTTCATTAGCCGATTCGAGGAGCAGTACTTTCCTGATCACATTCGTCGTCAGAGGGCACGAGAGTTCGAGACTCTAGTACAGGGAGATTTGTCCGTGGCGCAGTACGCAGCTCGCTTTGTGGCGCTGTCGCGGTTTGCGCCCTATATGGTTGATGATGAGGGGCGGAAGGCCCGCCGTTTCGAGAGCGGCTTACGTTTCGGTCTTCGAGGCCGTGTTATTGGGCACGAGCTCCCGACCTTTCAGGCGGTAGTACGGAGGGCCCAGATCTACGAGACTGAGTGGGCTGACTCTCAGAGCGGTCGAGATCAGAGGAGAGGCCGGAAGAGGCCAGCCCAGTCCAGTAGCTCTCAGCAGCATCGACGACCACAGAGGTATAGGGATCATCCACCTGCTAGAGTACCAGCAGCACCAGCAGCGTCAGCGGCACCTTCTGCGCCACCCCAGCAGCTGTTTCCAGGGACGTGTTTTGGTTGTGGCGGTTCTGGACACCGCATATCTGAGTGCCCCCGTCCTCATCTACAGCAGTCTAGAGGGCCGCAGCAGTCTTCAGGACAGCCGCGACCACAGCAGCAGCCTTCAGCACAGCAGCAGCGGCCCCATCAGCAGCGACCTCAGGCACCTCAGCCACCGAGGCCCCAGCAGCAGCAGAGACAGCAGCATAGGCAGCCGCAGAGGCAGCAGCAGCACCAGGGACCTCAGAGGGGACAGGCACCTCCCCAGCCAGCTCAGTCCAGGTTCTATGCAGCTCAGCAGGACCCGCAGACTTCCGGAGGAGTCATAGAGGGTATACTTCCAGTCTCCTCATGCATCGCACGAGTATTATTCGATTCCGGCGCTTCGCACTCATTTACATCTGAGGGTTTTTGTCGATCGACTGGATTGCCGACCGAGTCTTCCAGCGAGGGATTGACCGTATCGACGCCTTTAGGGAAGACTACAGTATTGGGCCGTTTCTGTCCGTCTTGCCCTGTTCTGGTCGGTGATATATTCTTACCTGCTGACTTATTTGTGCTGCCGATGACAGATTTCGACGTTATCTTGGGCATGGATTGGCTTGCCGAGTACCACGCCATCATGGACTGTTCCGCGAGGACAGTCACGTTCTGCATACCCGGCTTGCAGCAGTTTCAGTTTGTTGCCGAGCCCCGAGGAGAGTCGTTGTCATGCTTGGTGTCTTGCGCCGTTGTGGAGCCCGTTGTCGATTGTATCGATCATATTCCGATTGTCTGCGACTTCCCCGACGTGTTTCAGGAGATTCCGGGACTGCCGCCTCGACGCCATATTGAGTTCGGGATTGATCTTGTGCCTGGTACCGCGCCTATCTCGAAGGCCCCGTACCGTATGGCACCGATGGAGTTGCATGAGCTGCAGCGTCAGTTGGACGAGCTGCGTGAGTTGGGATTTATACGTCCGAGTAGTTCACCTTGGGGAGCGCCGGTACTCTTCGTCAGGAAGAAGGATGGCTCGTTGAGGCTTTGCGTCGACTACCGCGAGCTCAACCGGGTCACGATTAAGAACAAGTACCCACTCCCGAGGATAGACGATTTATTTGATCAGCTGCAGGGTGCACAGTTCTTTTCGAAGATTGACCTGCGTTCCGGTTATCATCAGATTCGTGTCCAAGAGGAGGACATCCCGAAGACGGCTTTCCGGACGCGTTACGGTCATTTTGAGTTTCAGGTCATGTCCTTCGGACTGACCAATGCACCCGCGGTCTTCATGCAGTTGATGAACGAGGTCTTCCGTCCATATCTCGATCAGTTTGTTGTGGTCTTCATCGACGACATTCTGATATATTCGAGGACCCGTGAGGATCATATGCAGCATCTAGAGATCGCTTTGCAGACCCTCCGTGCCCACCAGTTGTATGCGAAACTGGAGAAGTGTGAGTTCTGGCAGGAGGAGGTGAGATTCCTCGGTCACGTGGTGACGAGGGAGGGTGTCGCAGTGGACCCCTCGAAGGTTGAGGCAGTGCGACAGTGGAGCCAGCCCACGACAGCGTCCGAGATCCGCAGTTTCCTTGGTTTGGCGGGCTATTATCGGCGTTTCATTGAGGGCTTCTCCCGTATTGCTGCCCCGATGACCAGGTTGACTCGGAAGGGCGCAGATTTTGTTTGGACTGATGCATGCGAGCGAGCATTTATGGAGTTGAAGGACCGTCTGACGTCCGCTCCTGTCCTCACTCTTCCCTCTGGGAGTGATGGATTTGTCGTATTTACTGATGCTTCGCGTATTGGATTGGGTGCTGTCCTGATGCAGCATGGCAGGCCTGTAGCCTTCGCGTCTCGTCAGCTCAAGGTCCATGAGCTGAACTACCCCACGCATGATCTGGAGCTGGCAGCAGTCGTCTTCGCACTGAAGGTGTGGAGACACTATCTCTATGGGGTCAGGTTCGAGCTCTTCTCTGACCATAAGAGCTTGAAGTATTTATTCTCTCAGTCCGAGCTGAACATGAGACAGAGACGCTGGATGGAGCTTCTGAAGGACTATGATTTTGACCTCCAGTACCACCCAGGCAAGGCGAATGTGGTGGCGGATGCCCTCAGCCGTCAGCCACGAGGCCTGGTGGCACATATGATGATTCAGGAGTGGAGGATGCTCGAGGATATCGCAGAGTACGACTTTGATTTTGGTCTGCAGTCTTCTATCGTTCAGCTATCGAGCCTATCGATTCAACCCTCTCTTGTCGCAAGGGTGATCGATGCTCAGCAGACAGATGAGTCGTTACAGGATTACCGAGCAGAGGCAGCATCTGAGAGTCAGACAAATTGGCAGATTGGATCTGATGGTGGACTTCGCTTCAGAGGCCGATTATGTGTCCCGGATATTCCAGAGTTGCGCAGAGATCTTATGACCGAGGCACATCGATCGCGGTTTTCTATCCACCCTGGCTCGACGAAGATGTATCGTGATATGAGGAGACAGTATTTCTGGGCGGGGATGAAGCGCCAGATTGCCAGTTTTGTGGCCGAGTGCGACACATGCCAGCGTGTCAAGGCCGATCATCAGAGACCTCCTGGTCTATTGCAGCCGTTGAGCGTCCCGATGTGGAAGTGGGAGCACGTGTCGACAGATTTCATTATGGGCTTGCCGAGGACTCAGCACGGTCATGACGCCATTTGGGTTGTTGTGGATCGTCTGACGAAGTCGGCACATTTTCTCGCGATGCGTGCGACCTTGTCTATGGACCGGCTTGCGAGGTTATTTATCGAGGAGGTTGTGAGACTGCATGGCGTTCCAGTCTCGATCGTTTCTGACCGAGACTCGAGGTTCACATCTCAGTTTTGGAGGAGCTTCCAGAGAGCTATGGGCACTGATATGCAGCTCAGCACCGCGTATCATCCGCAGACCGATGGCCAGACCGAGAGGGTCAATCAGATACTTGAGGATATGCTTCGGGCCTGCGCGATTGATTTCGGGGGTAGCTGGGATGAGCATCTGCGATTGGCTGAGTTCGCATACAACAACAGCTATCAGGCGACCATTGGCATGGCTCCTTTTGAGGCTTTGTATGGCAGACCGTGCAGATCTCCGAGTTGTTGGACCGAGGTTGGAGAGCGGCGTCTCCTAGGTCCCGAGCTTGTGCAGGAGACTTCAGAGGCTATTGATATCATCAGGCAGAGGATGCGCACAGCTCAGAGTCGGCAGAAGAGTTTTGCTGATCGCCGGCGTCGTCCTTTGGAGTTTGACGTAGGGGACCATGTGTATCTCAAGGTCTCGCCCATGAAGGGCGTGGTTCGATTTGGAGCAAAGGGCAAGCTTGCCCCGAGATTCATAGGACCTTTTGAGATCACTAGGCGCATTGGCGCTGTGGCCTATCGGCTTGCCTTACCACCGCAGTTGTCTGGCGTCCACAACGTTTTCCACGTCTCTATGTTGAGGAAGTGTGGGTCAGACGTGGTACCTGTTATTGATTGGCAGCCGTTGGAGGTTCGTGAGGATGCTTCTTACATTGAGCAGCCAGTTCGTATCCTTGATCGGAAGGAGCAGGTCCTCCGGACCAAGGTCATACCCCTAGTAAAGGTTCAGTGGGGTCACCATTCTGCTGATGAGGCGTCTTGGGAGCGCGAGGCCGAGATTCGAGAGCGCTATCCCCATCTTTTTGATGATTGACCATATACTGTATCTTGTATGTTGTCTTCGACTTTATATGACGATGCCTTGTTTCTTCTTCTATTCTGAGTTATGTTTTCTTGCGATGATTGAGTAAATTTCGAGGACGAAATTTTTATTTGGAGGGAGAGTTGTAAGACCCGTAACCTAAACCGTACCGTTCAGTCAGCTTCCGCGATCCTACCGGTCGAATTCCGGCAATCCTCGACCCATTTCCAACGTTGCGCGCGATCCTAAGCCGAGTCCTGTATTCCAGAGTCGGCTCGACCCGAAACTTGTACCTTGGCGACCGCGTCGTCGCCGCGGTTCTAACGCCGCGACTCGCACACCGACCCGATACCCAGGCTAGAAGATGTCGGCTTGCGTTCGATTCGATGAAAACACCGCGCGTTGCGAATTACGAGGGAATCTCTACGAGATGTCCCATCAATCAATCAATCACTCATGTCAAGTACAAATCAAGTCACCCCATACCCAAGTACAACAACCCATCCCTCTCCCTTACATAAGCAATCCTAAAGTCAACTCTCTCTCCCATTTTTCAATGTTACCCTTACCCATGACATCATCACACCACTCCCTCCATCCCTTATTCCTTTAATTTATTTCTTTCTCCCTCTCATTCTCTCATTCCCTCTCTCTCACACGTCCCAAGCATTCCCAAGTATTCCAAGAGCAACTAGTGTGGCCCACTTTCCCCACCCCTCTCATCTCTCATCCTCACCATCAAAACTCAATCGCCACCGTTGAACGTTGAGCATAGGCGTATACAAGCCTTAAGGAGCAAGGAGGAGTGCAAGAGGTGGGTGATCCACCGTCATTTCTCATATTTTTGGGCCACATGTGGTGGGACCCGTTTGATGTATGCATGTATGAAATGGAGGGCCCATAGTGGCGGGGTCCCTCCTCTATCTCACCGTGTATCTCTCGCTCTTTCTCTCTCTCTTTCCTCTCCCTAGGATGTTGTGGGCCCCACCAATTTGTGTTAAAATACCCCATCCATCAGACGGGTGGCCCACCACATTTCAAGGAGATCCCATCCATTACATTAATATATATGAAATATATTTATATTATATTAACATATATATAATTTATATATAAATATATATAGGAATGCATGGTGGACCACGTCCCTGTGGGACCCACCATGATGCTGTGCCTATCCATGCCGTCCAGCGTCCCTGGACGCTGGACGTGCAACAGGAGTGCGTTTACTGCATGGTTGTGTACGTACAAGCTAACCAAAAAAAAAAAAACTACTTTTAGAGTTGGCTACGTATGCAGGCCCTACCTTGATGTATGTATGTGATCCACGCCGTCCATTCTGATATTAAGATCATTTTAGACGTTGAGCTAAAGTTTCAAGGCGATCTGATCATCATGTGGGCCATACCATCTAAAATCATGTAAAGACATGCCAAAACATATAAAAGTACTTGGTGGGACCCACTTAAAGTTTGGATGCAGTTGAAAACCGGTCTGGACGGTCTGAAAAGCGGGACACACATAATGGATGGGCTGGATAGTGAATCACATCTTGGTGGGCCACACAAAAAAAAAAATAAATAAAAAAAAAAAAAAAAGGGGCTGCTGCAGCAGCAGCGCTGCACGGGTGACGAGCGGACGGTGGCTGGGGCCTCACGGCTCCAGCTGTGGGCCCCACGGTGATGCGTTTCGATCATCAACACCGAGCATTTGATGGGTCCCCTTTGATTATGGGTTGTCCCCAAAAATCAACCGTATAAGGATCTCAAGTGGGCCACACCATCAAAAATCATGTGAATATATGCCTAAAAATATAAAATTATTTGGTGGGGCCGACCTGAAATTTGGATGTGGTTGAAACTTGGTTTGGATGGTCAACCAGATGGGACACACATGATGGGTGGGCTGGATGGTGGATCACATCTCGGTGGGCCCCAATAAAAAAAAAAAAAAAAAAAAAAAAAAAAAAACAACAGCAGCAGCGGACGCTGCTGCTGCTGACAGAGGATGCAGGCCGCGCCTGCGGCTGCACACACGGCTCCTGCCGTGGGCCCACCCTGATGTAAGCGTGTCATCCACGCCGTCCATCTATTTTGGCAGATCATTTTAAGGCATGAGCCCAAAAATGAGGTAGATCCTAATCTCAAGTGAACCACATTACAGGAAAACAGTGTTGGTTGGAGGCTCAACCGTTTTCACGGTTACGTGATGAATGAACATCACGGTGGGCCCTGGCCCACCTGATCTTTTAAACAGGTTTGTTGGCAAATGAATATCACGGTGGGCCCTGGTCCTACGACCTTATGAATATGTTGGATTTCAAATAAACATTACAGTGGGCCCCTAGGTCTGTGTGACCTCATCAACATGTGGTTGGAAAAAAATAAAAAAAATAAAATAAAAAAAAATAATAATAAATAAATATTATGGTGGACCCCCCTCCCCCACTACTCATGTGACCTTATCAACAGGTTGGATAGGAAAATAAACAATATGGCGGGCCTCACATGAGGCCCATGGGCTGATGCGTTTGGGCCGTCTTGATGTATTTTTAAGCCCATTATTGAAGCCCACTTTGATATATATAAGGCCTATGTGATTAGGCCCATTTGATACACACTGAACTTATGTGATTGAGCTCATTTTAATACATTCTCAGGCCCATGGATGATGGCCCATTGCAATGTACCTAAGGCCCATTGGTGAGAGTCATTGAGGTGGCTCACTTGATGAATATAAGGCCTATGAGATTCGGCCCATTTGATGTATTTAAGGCCCAATGGGATGTACCTAAGGTATATTGCAATATGTGATTCCACCAGGATTTATTTAATGGTATTTGAGGTGAGCCGAGCCTTGGGGACAATGTTGGTTTGACGTCCACATTGTACGAGTAATGTTGGTTCGATGTCCACATTATAACTCTCCCTAAGGCCATTGATAGGCCCGTATCTGTTTCATGTAGGTCATATAGGCCCATCTTCATTGAGAGGATAGTTTATTGCTTTATAACATGTTTAGCACAGCCCATGATTCATAATCATACGCATCATATGTATGCTTGAGATGAGGAGTGTCTGATCATAGCATATGCCTTCGGGCAGACTGTTTACGGGTTCCCTGATAGGCGGAGTTGCCCTACATGAGCGCGTGCGTCACGCAGGATGGTTGCATGACTGGTAGTGTGGTTCATGCATTTGCATCTGTATGATTGAGATATGCCCTAGCGACATCAGGGCCATAGCCTCCACAGATATATCGTGGGTGGCTGGTTGGATACCGGAAAATCTTATTCCAAGCAATTGGGGCGCCATAGATGTCCCTGGGTGAGAGTCCCTGAACCCGATGGTACCAGAGGATGACTCCAACGTCGAGACCGAGTGGATATACGAGCGCACGAGGGCCGAATACCATGAGGCCGCGTCTCCCACTGTGTCGTGGTCGGTTGGAAAGGGGTGTGGCCTTACTCGCCCGAGAGTAGGGGGCATTACTAGGCTGAGTTTGACCAGCTCGGAAATGGGTTCGCTATCGACGTGCCGGATAGGTATTGGCTGACTATTGGCCAGGCGGATAGTGAGGTTTCTTACGCTCACTTGGACTGTGCTGCTTGGAGAGAGACGGTGCCATTTGGAGTGTACTGAACCCCGGTGATTATCCAGACTGAGAACTGTATTGACATGAGGATTTGGATGAGGATTGGCATGCTTGACTTACATATTGCATCGCATGGCCTTGGTATGGCCGTTAGCATTCACATCTTGTACTGCATAGCCTTGGTACGGCTAGTTGCATTTACGTACTCATCAGTATGATTCCGCATGACTCCGGCATTGCATTCTGAGCACGTTCGCACACACTTACACCGCCCTCTAAGCTTTCTATAAGCTTATGCACGATTGATGCGTGCAGGTGACGCCAGGACGCAGCTGTAGTCTCGCCGCCGTTGGAGCGTGCCGCCGAGCTTTTGGAGTTTTGTTATTTGCACTATATTGTATTTCCCTTCCTACGCACTGTATTCAAAGTTTTTGTTCATAGTGGATTTTGTGATGGTGTTCTTGTGGTTATTGTTCGTGGGTTATGCTTGTGGTTATGCTCATTACGAATCAAATGGATTATTAGAAATCCTCCTTGTAGCATCTCAGGATCGGAACCTGGCGTATGGGCGCTGGGAGCCGAGAATGGGGTTCTACGGAGGCTGTCGGTGCCGGATTCGGCGATCGGGAATTTTGTGAGCCCGGTCTCCGGGTTCGGGGCGTGACACATTTTCCCGCCCTTCATCCTCCCTTCTACCCCATAATCCAGCCCTTAGTCCAACATCTTGACCATTAAACCTCTTTCCTTGGAACTTGAAGACTATCTTGGAGGTGTTTTCTTGAAGACCTTGTAGGTGGGTGTGCTTGTACTTAGAATCTTAGGATTTTCATTCTTTCTTCTTATTTCTCTTCTTCACCTCATGTTTGAAGCATGTGGGGCCCACCAAATGATGATGGAGGCCCCATGTCTTCTTGGATGTGGCCATTGACCCATCCTTTTGTGCACGCATAACCCATGGGTGGGGTTCTCCATAGACCTCACCATGGTTTTTTTGTTAGAAGGATTCTTGGGTCATCTAGACCCTTAATCCTTGGTGGGGATGGCATCTCCACTATTGGATTTTGATTAGAAGTTGCATGCATGGGTAGATCTTGTCATTCCATCAATATAGTGATATATGTGTAGTTTGTGATGAAGGGAAGGGCCTCAATGTGGCGGAGCCCCTTCCCTTGTGGATGATTATCTTTCTTCTCTTAATAATCTCTTATTTTTCTGAGGTGTGTGTCCCACCATATGGCTTGGAAATATCCAGATCATCTAAGGAGAGTGGACGCCCATGGTAGTCCACTCTATGGATGGTGATGACTTGTTTGCCCTTTTAGGGGCATATGTAATGAATTTTTATCTGAGGAATAGGTCTGGATGTTTATGGGGCCCACTGAGGTGGACCACAACTTAGGTTTCATGGGGTGTTTTCCCCCTAATTTGAATTATATACTCAGTTTATTTCATATGCATGTTGTTGTCCAGAAATTTTCTGGACAGTTTCTGGTTGTTTTTGGGTCAAATATTTGGGCTATTGGGGGAACTATTTCTATACCTTAAATATACTTTTCTTGAAGGTGTGGAACCCACCTAGATGTACCCCAAATTTCAGCTCCATCTAACCTTGATTGAGGTCCCAAAGGAGTGGCCCAAGTGGGGGGGACAGTCCAGATTTTCTAGACTGTCCAACAGCATTACAGTTTGGAAATCCTTAAATATAAAATAGTTTTTGTAATGGTGGGCCACTTTTGTGGACCCTACCTTGTAGTACACATATGGGGAGGTTAAAAATATTTTTCCCCAATTTTTGGAGAACTTGGGCCCACCCCTTTGGGTGCTCAAAACAGGGACAGAAATGTTTTCAATTTTCTGCTAAAATTGTTTTACCTTGTTGTCCATACATGTTTGCCTAGGCTTTTGTGTGGTAGTGGCCCTTCCATTCACCCAATTTGTGGCCCATGTTATAGAGGATAACCCCAAGTGCTTGTGGTCCACATATCTAATCATATTTTGGGGTGTTTTTGGGGTTGGGACAGCAGCACCTTGCTGGACATCTAGTTGGGTTGAATGTCAAGCAATAGGCTGACCATCCACCCCAACTTAGGCCCACCTTCGGGTTTTTTTTTATCCTAACCTTCCATCCATTATGTGGCCCACTTAGTAGGAGACCAGCCCCTGGGGGGACGTCCCAAAGTGGGGCCCACTTGGACCTCCAGATGGGCCAGCTGTCCCACCCTTGGGATGCCCAAGGGTGTGGGCTGGCCGTCCACCTTGATGCCCATTTGATGTATGTGTTTTATCTAGGCCATCCTCCCTAGCGGTGGCCCAATGATCTGTGGACCACTCCCTAGAGGGACACCCACCTCATGGAGCCCGCTTTGATGTATGTGTTCTAGGCCGTCCAGGCCCTGGGACACCCAAGCCCACCCGAACGTCTAGCTTGTTGGTGGTGCTGCTGGACTTGCAATCCAGCATCAGGCCCACCTTCTTTTGAGTGATGTATCCATGCTCTCCATCTGTTGGGGCCCACTATGATTATTAAGAAGCACCACTAGATCTATTTTCTTTTATAAATCCCACCTGCTGAACCTCATCAAGCCTAGGAAGCTGGGTGGGCTAAAAATCCAGTAATATACTAGAAGTTGTATAATTCATGTTGGGATGTTTTGAGGGATGTGTGGCCCACCAAATGGAGTGTTGAGTACATAGATACCCAGTCTATTTTTGAGGCATATTTTTGGGCTTAATTGATGGCTGCGCATTGTACTTTTATAGTAGTTTTCGAGCCTTAGGCCTTGGTTTAGTTAGTTATCTTGATTGGGCCATCTTCTTAGGGACAATGGTGGTTAAATGTCCCCATTGTGGACCCCTCTAGGCCCATTGGTGGTTGAATGTCCACCTTAGGTCTATTTATTAGGTCCATCCTCATCCTTGGTGGTTGGAGGTCCACCTTAGACCTTGTTTGGGCCCGTTCCTAACCCTTAGGCCCATAGTATGGCTTACTTAGACCTTGTGGGCTATTCCAAACCATTGGACCCCCACTAGTAGTATGTATCTTTCATTTTGAGGATTTGTCTAAGTACCTAGACTTAACCGTGGTAAGAGGAGAGTACATCATCGTCTCATACTTAGTTATCTTCACGACTCATCCATGTGCATCATATGTATGCTTGGAGCATGGATTGGCTGATCATGACTCATGCCGTTGGGCAGATTGTCTCTATGGGACTCCCAGAGATATAGAGTGCCCTACATGAGCACTGGATGCGCAGGACTGATGCATGGTTGACTGGCGTGATTCATGCATCTTGCATTTGTATGGTATAGATATTCACCCTAGCTTCATTAGGGTTGTAGCCTCCACAGGCATAACGTGGATGGCCAGATTTAGACACCGAAAATATTATCTTGAGCACTGTGGGAACTTAGGATGTCCTTGGGTGAAAGTCCCAAAACCTTCATGGTACAAGGAGACACTCCAATGTCTAGACCAAGTGAAAATATGAGCGCCAGTGCCTACACCTTGAGGCCATGTCTCTCACTGTAATGTGGTTTGTTGGAAAGGGGTGTGGCCTTATCCGCCCGAGTGAGAGGGAATTTAAGCTAGGCTGAGTTTGACTAGCTCGTAAATGGGTCTGCTATCGTCGAGCCTTGTTGGTGATTGGCTGTCCACAGGAAGGTAGTGAGGTCTCTTACGCTCACTGGTCTATGCGGTTAGGGAGGCGGCAGTCAGCATGTAGTGTATTTGACCCCGATGGCTTCCTTGAGAGGAATTATATTGATACGTGGACTTGATATGAGGACTGGCATGATTGCATTGCACCTTGCATATAATATTTGGCTATGTAGGCCTCTTATTGCATTGCCTTGGTATGACGCCCAGTACTCATATGTTGCATTATATAGCCTTGAGACGGTTGATAGTATTCATGCTTGGTATAGCATAGCCTTGGTATGGCTGATAGTATTGATGGTATTCATGGTCTTGCCAACTTTTCCACATTCTCTGACATTGGACCCTTGGAACCTATCCTGTACACACTTACACCACCCTCTAAGCTTTCTATAAGCTTATGCATGATTGATGCGTGCAGGTGACACTAAGCTGTAGTAGGCGCTGAAGCAGGAGCTTGCCGTGGAGCCATATCTCTTTTGGAGTTGTTATTATCCATCAGTGTACCTTTTCTATTCCAGCTTGTATTGTAAAGTTTTAATTCTTAGTGGATTTTGTAATATTATTCTTGTAGTTATTTCATATGGTTATGATCTTGGGTATGCTGATTATGAACAGACTTATGTTTATGGAAATCCTCCTTGTAGGATCCCAGAATCGGAACCTGGTGTATGGGTGCCAGGAGCCGAGAATGGAGTACTACGGAGGCTGTTGGCACCAGATTCGACGATCAGGAATTTTGTGAGCCCGATTTTCGAGTTTGGGGCGTGAAAGTAGAGATGTTAAAATTTTCTCCAGATTTTTAGATGCCAAAACTTTTTCTCCTAATCCATCCATGGAATTACAAATGATGTTCAGTTTCGTAAAGAATTCCATGAATGTCTCATGTTCCTCCATTCTGAGATGTTCGAATTGAGATGTTAGAAGTTGCAGCTTGCATCTTTTCATTGTGGTGGTTCCCTCATGGGTTGTTTCCAACAAATCTCATGCTTCTTTAGAAGTGCCACACATGCTGATTTGATTAAAGACTTCTTGGGACAACATAGTAAATGACATTCATTGCTTTCGCTTCAGCAGTTTATTTCTCTGTCATATGTAGTCCACATCTCTTTGGATTTAGGTTTGGACATAGTTGTGACATTTTCAAGTACCACTTGATTGATTGGAGGAAAATATCTGTTTTCAACTATGTCTCAAACATCATGATCCAAAGATCTCAGAAAGTAGTGCATCCTAGCCTTCTATTTAGCATAATTTAAACCATCAAATACAGGAAGTCTAGTTACACATGAGCCCTCTCCTTCGGCCATGATTCTAACTTCAGTCAAGATCACTCTCTAGGCGGTTAAGCCCTTAAGAGAGACCCTCTCTGATACCAATTGAAATTGCGGTGAGGACCGCTTTAGTTGAAGTGGAAATAGCTTAAGGTGTCCTAAAGGGGGGGTGAATAGGACTTTATAAAATTTTATGGCTTATTTTAAATTCTATTACCTCAATCTTGATTTAATATGTAACTATCAAGATATCCCCAATTAAACTCTAATAGCTTCGAAGCCAAGTAGAGGATCCAATCATAAGACTACTCAATATTAAGCATGATTCAAAAAATAGTCTAAGATGGATGAGAAGTGTGAATGTGTGTGAGATATGATTCAAATCAAATCATTCATATTATTAAGCTTGCATGTAAAAGATTAACATAATGAAAGATTAAGCAAGAATCAATCCCAAACACGATCATTTATAGTGGTTCAGCTATGCGCCTACTCCACTCCTGGCGGACGCACTCACCCACGAGTGTATTGGATTTCACTATCGGAGGTTTCAAATTAGGTTCACGTCAAACCATTACAACTTACATAAGGTTGACTCTAGGACCTACACAAGGTACCTAAAACGTGCCTACACATGACACAAATTTATGCCCTACACAAGAGTAAAGGTCAACGCAAAGCACCCAAGTTTTATGCCCTACACAAGAGCAAAGGATCCACATAAGGAACCTCTGTTTTAGGCCACACAGGCCAAGGATCCACACAAGGAACCGAGGTTTTAGGCCACACGGGCCAAGAATCCACACAAGGAACCTAGGTTTAGGCCACACAAGCCAAGGACCTAAACAAAGGACCTAAGTTTATGCCCTATACAAGAGCAATGGTCAACACACAACACTCAAGCATACTCTCCCATTTGAGGCTTCCTATGAGGGATTTTAAGGGGTGAGATGAACCTGTGACCCAATCTTACACAAGGAATGATCAACAAGGTCTCTAGACTCTAATGACTTACAGATAAGTAGATGAGCCCCGTTAAGCACGTTGATGAAGATCTCTTCCTTGATGATGAATATTCTTTAGCTTCCTTTATCCACAACACTTGATGATGTTCCAATAAAGGCAACTGGTTGGGTCAAGGTTATGTTGGAATCCTACTCTAATAAATGTTTTCCTATTTTAGAGAAGGAGTGATTCCAAACATTTAAGCATTTAAGGTATCCCAGCTTAATGATTTGTCATTAAGATAGTAGCTAGATGATCCTTGAATGGGAAAGTTCATTCCTCAATCCCCTCTATTAAATATCAATGATGAGGGTGGATTGAAGGATGAACTTCCATGAGAAAATGAGCTTAGGGTAGGTGATATGCAATTACTCTCTCAAAGCTCTCTCTATTTTTTTTTTCTCTTCTAGCAACCAAGAACAAGCTCTCCTTATATAGCCAAAAAGTTCCAATGGAAATAAAATTGTCAGAATCTGATTGAGTTCGATATCATTGATCCTGGTTCGATGTCATTGAATGTATACTTTTGATGCCATTGAATCATAGTTTAATGATACAAACTCTCTTAAAAATTATTCCGGGAACTTTTTGATAGACTATAGATGATATTGAAATTGATTCAATTTCATCGATATTTGAATTTCAATGTCATCGATTCATGTTTCGATTCCTCGACATTATAACATAAGAGCTTGCTGGACATTTCAGAGTTGACCACGATGATATCGATACTATTTTGATGTCATCAAAATTCAAATTCCGATATCATCGAAACTAATTTCGATTCCTCTATCATTTTGGAATATATTCCTTGAAAGCACGCTGGACATATTTTGTCCAGATTCGATATCATTGAGACTTTCTCGATCTCATCGAAGTTTAAATATCGATGTTATCAAGGTTGTCTCGATTCCTCGATCATTTCCATTTGATTTTCCTGTTAGACTCGCTGGACACAATCTGTCTAGATTCGATAGCATCGATCACCTCTCGATGTCATTGAAGTTTGAATTTCGATGATATCGAGGATAATTTGATTCCTCGAGTAATGTTAGAATATTTTCCAAGAAAGTTCAATAGACAGTACTCTGAGACCTTCGATATCATCGACTAACCTTTAATGACATCGATATTGGAAATTCGATGTTATTGAAGATCCTTTCGATTTATCGAACATTTTGTCCAAAATACTTTGTGGTTGCTGGACATAAATCAGCCTAATTTGATGTCATCGAGTACGGTTCGATGTCATCGAATATAGGTGTTCGATGTCAATGCTATAAACTCAATGTCATCGAACTCAGCTGAAAAACTTAGAAGATTTTTTCTGTTTAAAGCTTAAGTTTCCAGACCTTTTCATCCAATGTTGTTCTAAGTCTTTTAAGGCTTTTGTTTACCTGGGTGTTTTGGGATTTGGGATGTGAGGCTGATTTACTTGAGACGAGCTCGGAATACATATCCGATTGAAGCGATAGCTTGATCAATCTTCATATGGGGCGTACCTGACTCACCAACTCAACCTTCACACTAATTGACAAACTAGGGCACTTTCACCATCTCTCTAAGAATGATGCCAAGCCTCTCCTAATAAGATGGATCCTCCTACTCTAGGAATTCGACATAGAAATAAGAGACAAAAAAGGAGTAGAGAACGCAGTAGTTGATCACCTCTCAAGACTTGATCTCCCTGATTCCATTGAGCCGACACTGATAAATGTCACGTTCCCTGATGAACAATTGTTTAAAATCTCCTAATTACCTTAGTTTGCTGACATTGTGAATTATCTTGCTATAGGTTTCACGCTAACATATTGGATTGCGCAAGATAAGAAAAAATTCTTTGCCGAGATACGAAAGTTTTTCTGGGATGATCCTTATTTGTTTAAACATTTTCTACACTAAATTCTAAGGAGATGTGTGCCAGACAATGAATATCAGAGTGTCATCTCCTTTTATCATTCTCAAGCTTGTGGTGGTCACTTTTCTGCTAAAAAGACCATGGGTAAAATTCTACAGTGTGGCTTTTACTGGCTCACGATGTTCAGAGATACTCATGAGTTTTGCAAACCTTGTGAGCATTGTTAAAAATTAGGAGGGTTGTCTCGTCGAATATTTTGTCTCTAAACCCCATTCTTATCATTGAAGCATTTAATTGTTAGGGCATAGATTTCATGGGACCATTCTCCCAATCCTTCAGGAATATTTACATTTTGTTAACAGTAGACTATGTCACTAAGCGGGTCGAAGTGATCCCATGCCAGAATAATGATTATAAAATGGTCATTCAATTCTTAAAAGAAAATATCCTTTCTTGGTTCAGAACGCCTCAAGCCATCATTAATGATGGAGGTTCACACTTTTGTAATAGGCTATTTGAGAACTTAATAAAGAAATATGGTATCTCTCATAAAGTGAGCACTCCATACCACCTGCAGACAAGCGGACAAGCCAAGATTTCTAATAGGGAAATTAAACAAATTCTGGAAAAAAAACGGTTAACCCTGACCATAAGGATTGGTTGATTCACTTGACTGATACCCTATGGGTTTACCACACAACTTTTAAGACCCCCATTGGAATGTCTCCCTTTAGACTTATCTATGGGAAAGCTTGCCACCTATCTGTGGAGCTGGAGCATAGAGCCTACTGGGCTATTAAAAATTTAAACTTTAATTTGGACAACGCTGGCTAGCTGTGCAAACTTCAATAGAATGAACTCGAAGAAATCTAGAACGACACTTATGAGAACTTGAGAACTTACAAGGACAAGATGAAGGTATTCCATGACAGGAACATCCTTTGGAAATCATTCATAACCGGTCAAAAAGTCCTTCTGTACAATTCTCGGTTACATCTTTTTCTGGGTAAACTTCGATCTCGTTGGACTGGTCCCTTTATTGTTACTAATTTATATCCTCATGAGGCCATCTAGATAAAGAATTCGATGAATGATAATGTTTTCAAAGTGAATGGACATCGTCTCAGGCCATTTGTTAAGAAGTTTGATTCAAAGGACATGTTCATGCCTCTGACTGATCCTGTGTACCAGGATGGACCTCCTAGTCTGACAGAGGTGTAGTTAGGTTTATTACTTACACAAGATTTATGATTAGGATAGTTTGATTTCAATTTATTTAGTCTTCATTCTAACCCATTTACATGTTAAGAACTTTGGAAAAGCTTCAATTCTCCTTCTTCAGGTATTATCTTTTCATCACTTCCCATTTTTTTTGTTGTCTCATGTGCATTGCATGCTCATATGTTTTACATTGAGGACAATGTTGGTTTTAGGTTGGGGGTATGGATTAGGTAAACTAATCAGTGTTTTCTTAGTTTTGAGCAAAAAAATTTAAAAATTTTCAAATTTTCAAGTTAAAAACATGTTTGGGAAATGATAATTTGTGGAATTAAGAATGCTTTGAGTATGATGATAAGATGGAGATTAAACTTTGAATTGTTGGAGTTTGATCAACCGAGTAAACTATCGTCTAAATTCTTGCATTTAATTAATTAAGAGGAAGTTTAAATATCATGTTAATCTAAGTCAAAAGCCACATTCAAATTGCTTTCTGTGAATTGTACTAGAATTTCTCATTGTTATTATGTGTATCATTGATAGATATTGAGAATTAAGTCAGGAGAATTTTATCCACCTTAAAAAGATGAAAAAACCAATTAGAAAACAAAGAGATCGACAAAAAGGTCATGTATGATGAAAAGACTGGAAAGGAATAAAAATTCTAAAAAGAATGAATAAATAAAAGGGACCGTTGATATAAAATAAAAAACTGAAAAAGGAAGGAAACGGTGATAAGTTCGGAATTAGTACTTGATTATTCAATAAAACTTGAGGTGATGAGCATGGCTAACATTATAAAATAGTAGTATGTTATAGAAAATAAATATAATTCACTAAGCACATTGGAAAATTTTAATATTTGAACTTATGCTCTTAAATGATTGATAAAGAAACTTTTTGATTGATTGCTCGTGTCATTCGGTAGGTTTTCAAAATTGCACTCTTGCTTCTTTAGATTATACTTATTCATACTTGATTACACAAAAGATTATTTTCTGAAAGTGATTTGAACATTGAAGATTGAAGATCACTTCACATATGTTTTGCTCGAGACTAGCAAAATGCTGGGTTTTTTTGGGGGGGTGTTGAGTGTGAAATATTGCGTATTTTCCCTTATTTATATCTTGTTTTTATAAACATGATAGTGCTTAATCGATTTAATTATGCATGTTTTTATGTCCAAGGTGATTTCGAGAGCCCAATGTGAAATTGATGCCAAGAGGAAGATTTATGCTCGAAAGATTACTAAATGAAGATTTGGATATTTCGAAGTCATTAATGAAGAATTCACATGCCAAAGATCCAAAAAACTAAGTGAGGAATGAAGAGAATCAAAGATTTGAAGTGAAGAAAAGGAATCCTGAAATTGTCCTGAAAACAAGCATATTCCTGAAATTGTCCTGAAAATAAGCATTTTCCTAAAATTGTCCTAAAGAAGCATATTCTGAAACTCTAAATCTATTTTGAGAAACTGCACAGAGTGCGTAGATTTAAGGCGGTTTAAACTCTAAGTCTATTTTGGAAAATTGTGCAAAGTGCGTAAATTTGAGGTGGTTTCTAGATTTTTCCAATTCGGTGTGAAAATTGGAGTTACACAACTATAAATAGGATTCCCTAGGATGCTCCAAAGCATCTTCTAGGGTTTGGAAAGGTCTCAAGGAGCATACATAAGGGTGGAGCAGCCAGCTACAGAAGAGCTTTTCTTCTTCCCTAATTTATTTTACATGCTTTGTTTAAGATATTTAGTTTCAATCATGTCTATGGTTTGCTAAACCTCTTAGCTAGGGCTAAGAGGTGAAGCTTGTAGCATGTTTGGATGATTATCTTGCTTTGATTCTTATTCTTATTGAACCTCATTGATTTCTAGTTTGATGTTAAAGGAATATTTTCAGTTTTCTATGATTTATGGTGACTCGAATTACAAAAGATGTTGTGATAGCTTTGGATATCTTCTTTTTCTGTTTTAAGATTGTTGGTAAATCCTGTTGTTCACCATCGTCTCTTGGGCATGGTAGGGTGATGGAATCCCTTCCAATCATCACAATTCTCCTCCATTGAGAATTAAATTAATGAAAAGTTTAAATTTGATTTAAATTGCTTTATCTTCCAATTGGATAGGATAGGACTCCAATTCTAATTGTGTTCCTTGAATCAAGTAAGATAGCATCTTGATAGCTACAAGTAGATCCTTAGCACCCTAGTTCTCACCTTTAAATTCATAAGTTTTAATCAACATTATTCATCATTACTCTCAATTATTCAGATTTCAATTTAGATTTTTTTTCTAGTTCCAGTTCTAGTTATTTTCAGAATACGTACAAGTTTAGTCCCCGTGGAATCGACCTCAGTCTTACTGAGTTATTACTACATCGCGACCCTACACTTGGGGTTGTGAACATTGTGCCCCACATCGATTCTCTAGCACGGAAGCGTTGCTGGACGGTTTCAAGGTAATGAGTGGGGTAGAGATAATGACAATTGTAATATGGTCATGAGAATCACATTGGATGGGTTCTACTGGCTTTCTGATGAGATCCTCTCTCTATGAGATAACCGGCTGTTCACAACCACCAGTGCAGGGTTGTGTTGTAGTAATAACTCAGTGAGACCGAGGTTGAATCCACATGAACTTAACTCGTACGTATTCTGAAATAAACTAGAACTAGAATAAGATTTAAACTAAAATTTGGAATAAGAGAGATCAATTGTGAATAAACTAGTAATAAGAAAAGGGACACTAAAGCGCCAAGGATCCACATGTAGCTATTAAGATACTACCTTACTTAATTCAAAGAGCTACAATTGGAACTATAGTCTTATCCTATCTAGTTGGATGATAGAGTAGTAAAAACCTAAAAATCTGAATTTTCCATTAACATAGCTCTTTCATGAAGCATTCATGTGATAATATCAGGGAGTCCAAACATCCACCATGCCATAGACTATGATGAATCATGAATTTTATAGGTCACACACTTCTCAAAATAGATTAAGAAGATATTCAATACTATCACAACATCTATTGTAATTTGAGTCACAATAAACTATAGAAAACTGAAAATATTCCTTTAATCAAACTATAATTCAATAGGAATTGAACATATACTTGAATCAAAGCAAAGGAAGCATGAAAATAAACTACAGCTTCACCTCTTAGTCCTAGCTAAGAGATTAGCTAGTCATAGCTAACTCAAAAATGAAAGAAAAACTAAAAGATATACTGGAATCCATAAAGAAATTGAAGTGGAAGAACTTTTTCGGTGCTCCACCTAGGCCTTTTTCCCTTTTCAAACCCTAAAAGATTATTTGGAATAGCCTAGGAACTCCTTTAAATAGTTTTGTAATTCAAACTTTCGCACAACCTCAGAAAAGTTCGCAAACTGCCTCAAATTTACACATTCTGCGCATCTTTGATGGCAAACTTCGATGTCATCAAAGGTCTTCGATTACAAACTTCGATGTCATTGAAAAATCATCCAGAACTTGTCAAGCAAGTTTAGCCAGAAATTTCTGAAATTGTCGATGTCATCGAAGGCCTTCGATGACATCAAAGTCTATTTTGTGAATTATTTCAGAACTTTCACTTTTTAGACCCGGAGTTTCAAATATGTTTTTTCTGACCAATTTTCAAGATTCCTTTTCCTCACTTTACATCTTCGATTATCTTTATTCCTCATTTGGTTTCCTTGGATCTTTGGCATGTGAATTCTTCATTAATGACTTCAAAATCTCCAAATCCTCATTTAGTAATCTAATGAGCATAAATATTCCTTTTAACATTAATTTTACCTTAAGCTCTTGAAATCACCTCGCACATGAAAACATGCATAATTAGATTGATTAAGCACTATCATGTTTATAAAACCAAGGTATAAATAGGGGGAAAATGAGTCTGTTCTGAGTCATTTGATCAGCTGGCTCGCTATGAAGAATGGACCAGTGAAGACATAAATTCATGGGAATGATGACCATTTCATCCCTAAATGTACTACGAAATTTAAATATCTCTTGATGAATCATTATACAAGCCTAAGTATTTTGGAATCTTTTCTTGATATCCTTTGGATCCTTAGCTATAGTCATTGATCGTTTCACGAGTCGATCTTTAGAATGTATAGATTGGGAGGATTCAGGAGTATAATGTCGAAGATTATCAGATGTATTTTTTCCCTTACTCCTAGCCATTTGATTATAGAAGTGGAATGTAAAATAGAAAGCAATCGGACAACGCTCCGACACCAGAAGAAATTTATGCCAAGATAGAGGCGTTGCACGAGAATCATGATGTGTGTAAGGAGCTATTGTGCGGAAGACTGGTAGCGTGCGATAATTTCGCCCAAGAGTGCAGAATGAATGAGGAAGGAATGCAAACTTATATAGCTAATGGAGACATGATCTTCCATTCTGCGGACTCGATAGCAAAATACATTGCGCGTGATTGCACAAATTGAAAGAAAAGAATTTTTGGTGACAAAAATAGGTTGATCCTCCATTCATTTTGAAGCAAAATTAATAAAAAATCATGGGGGCATCTGTTGGAGCACAAAAGAATCAGAAAGAAAGAAGTAATGAAAGAGTAGAAGTCAAGGAAGAGTAGAAAGGGAAAAGAGGAGAAAAGTCCCCATTTATGTAGTAGATGTGTTGTGCGCGTAGAACAGGTATGTCACGCTAACCAAAGAGATGTCTCATTGCGGGGCATGTATTGGGTCTCATGCACATCCGTGCAATGCAATTGGAATGTGGAGAAATCTGGCTCACAGGTGTGGAGGCCTACAAATACTCCTCTCCCCCCTCATTAGACTCATTCGCAAGTACAGAGCTCCATAGAATTCTAAAGAATTTCAGGATTTTATTTGAAGGATTTTAGGTATCCCGCAGAAGAAGAAGAAGGATACAGGGGAAGCCCCTTGTTATGTAGAGGCGCGCAACAAGGACCTATTGCGCGCCACGCAACGGTTCAGTTGCATGCGCAATAATTCACCTTGCTTGTATATTTCGTCAGTTCTTCATGAAGGCAATGATTTCTAATAGAATCCCATTATTCCCTTTAAGATTATCATCTCGAATAAATCAGAAGAGAAGTAGAGGATTTCTGAAGGATTCTTAAATCTGCACAACTCC
Organism: Magnolia officinalis; assembly: GCA_021015155.1. Classification (NCBI taxonomy): domain Eukaryota; kingdom Viridiplantae; phylum Streptophyta; class Magnoliopsida; order Magnoliales; family Magnoliaceae; genus Magnolia; species Magnolia officinalis. The sequence goes on from JAJHSJ010000001.1 coordinate 57,106,072, forward strand.
TCCTTCATTAAGATAAATGCCCTATAAGCCGTAATGCTACCGAAATCATTATTCGAACTATTCCTACATACACTATTGTTGTATTTGCTATATATACTTTATATTAGAATTAAGAGAAATATGAGGATGTAATGAATTTCAGAATTAATAAAAATATTCGATAATGATTTTTCTCTAAGATTCCTTTGTTATTATTGAAGAAGATATCTCCAATTGCAATACATTTATTTCTTCATTAAACAAAATGTTGGCAACTCTAACCTGCAATATGACTCAGGATACTGCTCCTCTGAGGGAAGTTTCTGCAAATGATAATGGACAAAAGGTGGAAGAATCACAATTATAGAGGGTTGGATCCCATGGGTCTGTGCTCGCCACTGTCCAAACAATAACACAAGAGGAAGTTCAGCAAGTTGTCGTCAAAGACATTCGCCTAAAAAGGGAATAAGAAGATAAAGAAAAAATTTAGTTTCAAACGTTGTACCCTCGTGAGATTGAAGAAATACCATTCCCTGCTATATTTAAGTGTACAGATTTTCAAAAGTTCAATGGAAATGACTCACTAAAAGAACACATGATGTATTTCATCATGACTATGGGAAATTTCTTTACAATACAACAATATTGCCTACGGTTGTTTGAGTCGTCCCTTACAGGTAAAGCTTTCAAGTGGTATTCAGCCTTAACATCATAGTCCATACATAAATGGGATTAGATGCAAGACACCTTTATGGAGAACTTTTTCTCGTCCGATAGAGATGTTAGCCTGACTGAATTGGCCTCTATCTGATAGAGAGAAGGGGAACCGATCAAGAAGTTTATTGATCAATGGAAAACCTTGGGAGTAGCTGTTAGAGCACAAAGTTCATTGCTCATCCACATAACAAGAATGTGTTGCAGGACCATGCAAAGTAGTGTGTTGTGTGGTTGCACAATCGAAGAAAGAGGCAGAGGGGGAAAGGAAGCAGGTAAGAATAAAATATCAGTGGCATGACTGTGCTAGTATGAAATTCACACAACATAGATGTGTTGCCCGACCATGAAACATAGAAGTAGTGTGCACCCATGCAATAGGGTTATGTTGCACATATATGGAGCTTTACATGTGTGAAAGCCTATAAATACCCCCTCACTCTTCTCATTTGGACATTGGAAAATATTTGAGAGCTTTAGGAGTGAAGGGGTTTCATAATTTAAGTATCATGAGAAGGAAGAAGGAAGATGAAAAAGCTGTCGTGATAACAATCCTATTGTGCGACCATGCAACAGAGGTCCTCCATGACCAATGTGTTAGACATTTCATACGGATTCATCATGGATTCGTCATAGGATGTGCATTTCATGTAGATTAATCATGTATTCACTATCTTATGCGTGTCAGGTGCATACTAGTGTGAAGCAAGGTTTTCAAACCTGCATAATTCTTCTGTCATTGCGATAGATACTCTAAAAGCCAAATTGCCGTTGAAATCCTTGCAAAACTATCTTTATTTGTCATTTAACGTTCTCATAATTAATTGTACTTTGTTTCAGAATTAAGAGCAATGTGAAGAATGTAATAAGAATCCAGATTAATGAAATAAGTAATGATGAGTATCCTTTGTTCAAGTTTCTTTTGTTATTATCGAATGTAGATATTCCAATATCCGTCGCACGTTTCTGATTGAAACCAGATGACGACTCTATTGGGGATCAAATCTAAAATCCCTCGTGACTCTCGACAGGAATATTCTCCCCTTCATATCTGAAAAGGCCTAACTATATGTCTTAGAGGGGGGGTTGAATAGGACTATGCCAAATAAAACTTATAACAACGGAATTAAAAAGAATATGATAGCCAAAATAAATCACAATACAGGAAAGTAAAACAACCTCAAAATTCAGATCTTGAGAGGTTGATACAAATGTTGTTCTAAGGACAACCTTAAACCAAAAACCAGAGTTTATGGTAGGACAACCTTATTTCTAGAAAGATCTTTGTATCAAATCTCAAACCAAAGAGGCATAAAGAAATAAACACAAACTGAACTGAAATAAATTGTAATCATAAATGTAATGTTCTAGGGACAACCATACACCATAAAAATGGCAGGGCAACCTTGCTGGAACAACTTTAAAGGAAATTAAATATCAAGCTGATAAAGGAATAACAGAAAATAAATTCTAAACTATTACAAAATTCCCACAATGCTTGAATTAAATGATTACAACATTCACCATCATACATACATCCCACAAACAAATAATTAAAGATTAGAAGTATAAATCATTCAACCACAACATAAGGGATTATAGTGGTTCGCCTGTGTGTTCACCAACTGTCAAACAATAGCCACACAGAATGCTACTCCACTCCTAATATCCTCACACAGGGGATATTAGCGTTCACTAACAAAATAGGTTTTCTCAGGTTCACCCAAAACCTTTACAATTGTGTCTTTGTCTGTGGGCTTACACAATTAAAAAACCCCACTTCTGAGTTTTCTTAGCTCTCCTCAGATAACCAAAACAACAAGATTTTTCTGGCAAATCTTGAAAGAAACCAAAACAGAAAGGAATTTACAATTAAATGTAAAATACCTGATTATCTCCTTCGTTGTAGCAGCTCGGTAGAACCAAGTCAGAGTAGATGATTGAATGTCCAAGTTCAATGTCCAGTACTCAATTACAATGGTTCTAGTTCTAATAGATTTTAAATTAAACCAAATAGGGCTTGCCTTAATTGATTTTGATTCCAAAGAAAGGGAATAATAATTCCTCTTATCAAATTAGATTGGAATAGCAGAAACAAAATCAATTAAATAAAGCTAAACAAAGAATATTAAATAAGCACACTTAGCTTAGATGGAGCACAAAATTATCTCTCGGAAGTTTGACGAAGATTGGCTTGAATGGATTAATTAATTCTGTTAATTCTTCTGAGATTCGTGCTCTATTTATAGGTAAGCAGATCGCGTCTTCGACTGGTCTAGGGAGCACTTCGACTAGTCGAAGAATTAACAGATATTTGAAAAAATTGGGCGCGATAAGCTTTGACCGTTCTACGACTGGTCGAAGGTCTCCTTCGACTGGTCGAAGAGCCTGAATTTCATCGCTGGACTTTGAGTCGAAGACTTTCGACTGGTCGAAGATGCAGTCGACACTGTTCCTTCGACTGGTCGATCAGATTCCTGGACTAGTCGAAGCCTAACAGAAAATATTCGAATTTTGTAACAAATTCACGACTGATCGAGGAATTTCTTAGACTGGTCGAAGCAAAGCTAAGACTAGTCGAAGAAAGCTTAGGACAAGTCTTAAAACTGCCCAAACTCATGTAACTTAAACATATGACTTATGTATCTAAAATGGCCTACTCCTAAGGTCAACCTAAGGTCAATCAAACCCCAATCGTGAAGTAAGGACATTGAAACATTAGGAACAAGTGACCTTGAAGTTTAATCCTTGAAGTCTTGATGTAGTTCAATCTTGAAATCTTGATGTAGCTCAACCTTGAAAGTGTCTTGAGTTCTTTACGAACGGCCTTGTACGCTTCTTGAAGTCTTGCATTCTTGAGACTTATCTTGTGAGCAATACTTGCAGTCAAGGTTGATCTTTGAGTGAATCTTTGTACTTGTGAGCTTTGCTTGTTGTGAGCTTTGCTTGTTCATGAATGTTGATCTTTGAGAGATCTTCGCTTATGCAAGTTATATAACCGTGATTTTGGCACCACAAATTTGACAACAGACAGGGATATAAACTATAGCACTTACAATCTCCCCTTTGTCAAATTAGTGAAAAACACATAACCAAGATAAACATAAAGTAAAACAACTGGTTAAAGAATCATGAACCAGTTAATATCAACTGGCTTACCTGCAAATCAATATTCAATATTCAACATTCAACATTCAACCAGTTCATTCAACTAGTTCAACTTACTCCCCCTGAGTAACATAACCAATGCTACTCCTCTCACAATCACATCGTTAAGAACAAACCATTCTCCCCCTTTTTGTCACAATATGACAAAGGAAACACAATAAAGGAGAACGAAATAAAGGGATATATGAGTGTAAACATGAGGAGTTATGAGATTATAGCAAAAACCAGAGATAGAGATACTCAGCATAGTTTCACATAGAACAAATACCCAACATAAAACAAAGATAGTATCCAACTCAAAATCAGTCAACCTAGTGCTAAGTTATAAAGTTATTACAGACCAGAAATCCCATATAAACTAATCAGAACCAGAACCAGATGACGGAGCAGGAATAGAGGGATCAAGTTGGTGCATGCCTTTGTTCAATCGCCTAAGATATTTGCGCATGTACTTGAATTGTAAATCATGAGCAACAGACATGTTTTCCATCTTTACATTTATATTCTCAACTTTATCCTCCAATGCACTCAGACGTGCATCAACATCAGATGGTTCAAAATCTGGATCATTTGTTGAATCAGAATCCAGTTCCTCAAAAATGTCATCCATATTAATGTCATCACCAGCTTCTTCATGACCACCACCACCACCACCTTGTTCAGGAAGTAATTCCAGCTTCATCTTATTGATCTTAGTATTGTTGAAAATCAGATGATGGATAGGTGCTTCATCAACCGGCATATCGACTAACATATGTGTAGCCAATACAGTCATTAAATAGGCAAAAGGAATGTCACTATGACTAGGATGGAGTCTAAACTGAAGAATGAAATGACAGATTAAGGATGGTAAACAAATCTGAGTAACACTGGCAATAACATGGATAACACGAACCATAAACGAGGTCAAGTCAGTTTTATTACCCGAACAAGGATACAGATTAGACACAAAGATTTTGTGGAGAACTCTGTATTTGGGTAACAAATACCTTGCGGGAAGCGCATTCCCTTTTTGTGTCCAGTGAACATCCATGTTGCACAAATCTCTAGTGAGCATGCGTTTTTCAGAAATTGAGGGTTTATCAGTTAGGTTATGTATAGGAATACCCTCATCATTCACAGGAATGTCCATAAGGGCTGAAATTAAATGACGATCAATGTCAAAAGGCCCTTCTCTAGTAGATATTTTAAAAGTTAAATCATCCTGTGAGAACACTAATACATGCAAACATGGATTGGGCAATGGACCGGTATGCTGGCCCACCCCAATGTAATAAGTTAACCCAACCTACAGCTTCAAGCATAGGAAGGATGTCAAAAGGTGCAATATGATTAACATCAACAGGATGTTCAACAATAACTTTACGTAATCTAATGTCCCTAACATAAGATGGATCGTCATTGGGAACAAGAAGATGACGCTTAGTGATAATGGTCGATCTGGAGGAAGAAGAAGGACCACGGGAAGTAGTTTTTCTACCTCTAGAAGCCATTTGCAACAACGATAACAAGAAAGGAAATAAAGTTGCAAAGGATTGAGAAGTGGGTTTACTCAAAACAGATTTTTCAAAATCCAAACCCCAAATCTCAATGAAATCCAAAATAGAAAGCTTTAAGCTAGAAAAGGAAACAATCTAGACACAGATCTGCAAGAAAAACGTATATGAACACTAACCTTGAAGAACATAACAGTGGGTTCGACAAGTCGAAGCTCGGCTCCTTAGAGAGAAAAAAAAAGGAATGAGGAAGAAAGCAAAATCCCCAAATTTTAAGTGATTCCCGAGATCTACTACTGGTCGTGGATATCTACGACTGGTCGAAGTTCGACTGGTCGAGTATACTCACGACTGGTCGAAGAATGTCCAAAAATTCATATTTCTTGCAAATTATTCAAAAATTGGAATTCAACCTAGCAAATATATACACTATGATACAAGTAGGCATAAATAATCATTTTAAAATGCACATGCCAAGATCAAATTTCATCTTTTTGAACCTGCTTTTATCGAGAGGTTTTTGTGAAAATGTCAGCTCGTTGATCTTCGGTAGGAATATATTCCAGAGATATAACTTTTTCTTCTACTAATTCCCGAATATAATGAAATCTAATGTCAATGTGCTTAGTACGAGAATGCTGAATAGGATTTTTTGAAATATTTATCGCACTGGAATTATCACAATGTAATAACATAGAATCTGTTTAATTCCATAATCACTTAGCATTCGTTGCATCCAAACAAGCTGTGTACATGCATTACCAGCTGCGATATACTCAGCTTCAGCTGTTGAAAGTGATATAGAATTTTGTTTCTTACTAAACCAGGAAACTAGACAATTTCAATGTAAAAGCAACCACCACTGGTTGATTTTCTATCATCTAGATTACCAGCCCAGTCAGCATCCGAGTACCCAGCTAATTGGACACTAGTCTCATGAGGATACCAGAGACCGAGATTTACAGTACTTGCGACATATCTAATAATCCGCTTGACAGCAATCAAGTGAGATTCTTTGGATCAGATTGATATCTTGCGCAAATACCAACACTTAGAGAAATATCAGGTCTACTAGCAGTTAAATATAACAAACTACCAATCATACTCCGATAAAGTTTTGAGTCAACATTTTTACCATTAGAGTCTTTTGAGAGTTTCAGGGTAGTACTCATAGGAGTATCGAAATTCTTGTCATTCTCAAATCCAAATCTCTTGATTAGATTCAAAGCATACTTAGATTGAGAAATGAATATTCCTTCAGGTTGTTGCTTTACTTGCAATCCAAGGAAATAAGTCAATTCCCCAACCATGCTCATTTCGAACTGTGATTTCATCAATCATCTGCAAACTCAGTAGTCAAGTCAGTACAAGTTGATCCATAAATGATATCATAACATAAATCTGTACCATTAAGATATGATCATTATGTTTTTTAACAAACAGAGTTTTATCAACAGATCCCATTTGAAAATTATGACTTAAAAGAAATTTTGTTAGTTTCTCATACCATGCCCTAGGTGCTTATTTTAATCCATAAAGTGCCTTTTTAAGCCGATACACATGATCAGTATTTTTGGGATCTTCAAAACCCATTGGCTGTTCAAGATAGACTTCTTCATGTAAATCGCCATTTAGAAAAGCACTTTTCACATCCATTTGATAGATCTTTATCTTTCTAAAACATGTAAAATAGTCTGATAGATTTAAGATATGCTACTGGTGCAAAAGTTTCATCAAAATCAATTCCTTCAATTTAAGTATAACCTTGTACCACTAGTCTAGTCTTATTTCTAATTATATTTTCACACGCTTGTCAGACTTATTTTTAAAAATCCATTTTGTTCCAATGATGTGTTTATCTTTAGGTCTTGGTACGAGATACCAAACATCATTTCTTACGAATTGGTTGAGTTCTTCTTGCATCGCAACAATCCAGTTCTCATCAGCAAGAGCTTCTTTTACGTTAGATGGTTCTATTTGGGATGTAAAACATACATAATTACATATATCCTCAAGTTGTCTACGGGTGCGAACACCGGTGAGAGGGTTTCCAAGAATTTGTGTGGTTGGATGATCTTTAACAGTCCTCAACTCAGAATCAGTCTGATTCGATGAAGTATCGGGTTTATCAATGATTAGAACTTCATCATTATCTGAATTAGGGATTGGCGTGTTTAAGTGATCATCAATGACAACATTGATGGACTCTTGAATCACACCAGTTCTTTTGTTCAGAACCCTATAAGCTCGACTGTTTAAGGAATATCCTAGAAAAATCCCTTCATCACTCTTCGTATCGAATTTTCCAAATTTTCACGATCTCGTAAAATATAGCACTTGCTGCGCAAAAAACTCGAAAGTATTTGACAGTAGGCTTTTTATTGAACCACAATTCGTAAGCCGTTTTATTATTATCTTTGCTAGTGTAGACTCGGTTAATAATATAGCAAGCTGTGTTGACTGCTTCAGCCCAAAGATTTTTAGAGAGCTTCATGCTATTCAACATGACATTAGCCATTTCTTGAAGCACCCTATTCTTTCTTTCCACAATTCCATTTTGTTGTGGAGTTTTGGGAGCTAAGAATTCATGTAATATTCCTTGGTCGGTATAGAACTTCTCAAAATTGCTATTCTCAAATTCAGATCCATGATCACTACGAATCTTACTGATTTGAGAAGATTTTTCAGTTTGAATCCTTTTGAGAACTTTTCTTACTTCTTCAAGGGTTTCAGATTTATCCCTTAAGAAGACTACCCATGTAAATCTGGTAAAGTCATCAACTATTACCAGGATATACTTTTTCCCACCACGACTTTCCGTTCTGGTAGGTCCTATTAGATCCATGTGGAGGAGTTCGAGTGGTCTTGATGTGGTATTTGAATTCACCTTTTTGTGTGAGTTCCTTGTTTGTTTGCCTATCTGGCACTCACCACATATTTTATCTAATTTCTGAAGTTTGGGTAAACCTCTTATAAGTTCTCGTTTGCTCAATCTATATAAATTTCGATAATGTACATGTCCAAGACGTTTGTGCCATAAATCAGTCTCGTCTGTATGGACCATGTAACATGTTTGATTAGATGAGCTGGATTCGCTAATAATATAGCAATTTTCAGACGTTCTACGTCCAGTTAATATTACAGAACCCTTATTGTTTAGTATCTCACAGCTTTGATTAGAAAACCAAACACTATGGTTATTATCACATATTTGAGATATACTAAGCAAGTTATGTTTTAAGCCTTCAACATATAAAACTTTTTAAACACAGGAAGATTAAAAAGTTGAACCGTACCTTGGCCTATAATCTTGCAGTTGCTACCATCACCAAATGTCACTGATCCATCAGTCATATCTTTCAGATCTGTGAATAAAGCTTTGTCACCTGTCATATGCCTGGAGCATCCACTGTCTAGGTACCACTTTGAATGACTTGTTGCTTTGAAAGCAGTGTGAGCAACTAAGCAGACAACTTTAGGAACCCATTTCATAACTGTTTTGGGTTTAGGAACATAGTTGGTCTTCTTTTGTTTATAGTTGTAAGAATGACCTATAGAGTTAGATTTTAAGAGCTCCTTGAGTAAATCAACTATCTTTTCAGCTAGTGGATTTCGTTTCTGATTAAGTTGACATGGCTGCTTCTAGGTTTTTGAAAGTTTTTGAATTTCTAGAAAACCTTGATAAGTACTTTTCCCTTTTGAGTTTGAGGACTCTCCTTTACACAAACATAGGAGGAGTATACTTTGTTTAGGAGATAAATTTTTATCATAGCCCAACCCGATAGATCGCCACATTTTCTTGATCCGGATAAAAGTTTTTCTAACTTTGGATCACCTTGGGCATATTTCCATGTGTCCTTTAGACTCAAAAGAGAAGAAACTTCATTTTTGAGTTTCTCAATTTCAGATTTCAAATCAATAATTAGGGAGTTTTTGAATTCCAAATCACATTTTGATTTTTCAAAACAATTTGAAATTTGTGATTTTTCTAAGACAAGTGATTCAAAACATTCTCTGAGTTTAAAAAACTTTTCTTTTTGAAGTTTAAGTTTGACAGCAATTTTACAACTTTCCTTATATAGGGCATTGTAAGCGTCTTGAAGATCATCTTCATTTTCACATTCACTACTCAGATTTTCTTCACTTGTTGAGTCATTATCTGAAAATGTGAATTTGGCTAGAGTCATAAGAGCTTTAACTTCATTACCCGACTCAGTTTCAGAATCTTCTGATTCAGAAGAAGCTTCAGAATCAGATGATTCATCCCATGTAGCCAACATACCCTTCTTCTTGGGTTTGTCCTTTTTAGGACATCTATTTGCTAAGTGCCCATATTCTTGACAGTTGTAACATTGACTATCTTTCAAAGATTTTCGAGATTTGGGTCTAAACTTCTTTTTATCATTCGATTTTTGAAAATCAACCCTTTTCTTGCTTTTGAAAATCTTGTAAAATTTCTTAGCTAAAAGAGCCATATCATCTTCTGAATCAGAATTTTCTTCTGAATTACATTTAGAAGATTTTAGTGCGATAGATTTACCTTTAGGAGCTTTAAAGTTTAACTCTCGTAGTTTGTAGAGAACCAACTAGTTCTTCTACCCTCATATTATCCGTATCACGAAGTTCCTGGATCGCGGTTACTTTAGAATTGAACCGTTCAGGAAGTGAGCGTAATATCTTTGCACACACTTTACTTTCTGGGATTTTATCGCCAAGACCCCACATTGAGTTTACAATGTCATTCAATCTAGTGTAAAAGTCCATAAACATTTCATTTTCCTCCATATGAATTTCTTCAAATCTGGTTGTGAGGAGTTGGACTTTAGATTTTTTGACAATTGTAGTACCCTCGTGTGTCATTTCTAATATATCCCAAGCTTGCTTTGCAGTATCACAGGAAATGATTCTTTTGAACTCATCCGGTGATAGTGCGCAAGTGATTGCATTTAGTGCTTTAGCATTTGCACTACTCTCACTTTTCTGAAGTGTGGTCCATTGGTAATATGGTGTGACTTTCATAGATTTTGAACCGTCAACCCCAGTAACTTCCATGATAGGAGGTTTCCATTCAGTCACTGTGGCTTGCCACACACTCTCATCCATTGATTTGAGGAAGATCCTCATTCTGGCTTTCCAATAGGCATAGTTGGAGCCATCAAAGGGTGGAGGCCTAGTGACTGAAAGGCTATCAAAATTTGACATCTTAAATAGCTTAAATCGTTAGCTCAGGAATTAAATCCAAGAATTAAAAAAGAGCTATTAGGCTCTGATACCACTTGAAAAGGCCTAGCTATATGTCCTAGAGAGGGGGGTGAATAGGACAATGCCAAATAAAACTTATAACAGCGGAATTAAAAAGAATATGATAGCCAAAATAAATCACAATGCAGGAAAGTAAAACAACCTCAAAATTCAGATCTTGAGAGGTTGATACAAATGTTGTTCTAAGGACAACCTTACACACCAAAAACCAGAGTTTATGGTAGGACAACCTTATTTCTAGAAAGATCTTTGTATCAAATCTCAAACCAAAGAGGAATACAGAAATAAACACAAACTGAACTGAAATAAATTGTAATCACAAATGTATTGTTCTAGGGACAGCCATACACCATAAAAATGGCAGGGCAACCTTGCTGGAACAACTTTAAAGGAAATTAATATCAAGCTGATAAAGGAATAGCAGAAAATAAATTCTAAACTATTACAAAATTCCCACAATGCTTGAATTAAATGATTACAACATTCACCACCATACATACATCCCACAAATAAATAATTAAAGATTAGAAGTATAAATCATTCAACCACAACACAAGGGATTATAGTGGTTCGCCTGTGTGTTCACCAACTGTTAAACAACAGCCACACAGAATGCTACTCCACTCCTAATATCCTCACACAGGGGATATTAGCGTTCACTAACAAAATAGGTTTTCCAGGTTCACCCAAAACCTTTACAATTGTGTCTTTGTCTGTGGGCTTACACAATTAAAAACCCCACTTCTGAGTTTTCCTGGCTCTCCTCAGATAACCAAACAACAACAAGATTTTTCTGGCAAATCTTGAAAGAAACCAAAACAGAAAGGAATTTACAATTAAATGTAAAATACCTGATTATCTCCTTCGTTGTAGCAGCCCGGTAGAACCAAGTCAGAGTAGATGATTGAATGTCCAAGTTCAATGTCCAGTACTCAATTACAATGGTTCTGTTTTAATAGATTTTAAATAAACCAAATAGGGCTTGCCTTAATTGATTTTGATTCCAAAGAAAGGGAATAACAATTCCTCTTATCAAATTAGATTGGAATAGCAGAAACAAAATCAATTAAAAAAAGCTAAAGAAAGAGAATATTAAATAAGCACACTTAGCTTAGATGGAGCACAAAATTATCTCTCAGAAGTTTGACGAAGATTGGCTTGAATGGATTAATTAATTCGATGAATTTCTTCTGAGATTCGTGCTCTATTTATAGGTGAGCAGATCGTCTTCGACTGGTCTAGGGAGCTCTTCGACTAGTCGAAGAATTAACAGATATTTGAAAAATCGAGCGCGATAAGCTTTGACCGTTCTACGACTGGTCGAAGGTCTCCTTCGACTGGTCGAAGAACTGAATTTCATCACTGGACTTTGAGTCGAAGACTTTCGACTGGTCGAAGATGCAGTCGACACTGTTCCTTCGATTGGTCGAACATATTCCTGGACTAGTCGAAGCCTAACAGAAAATATTCGAATTTTGTAACAAACTCACGACTGATCGAGGAATTTCTTAGACTGGTCGAAGCAAAGCTAAGACTAGTCGAAGAAGGCCTAGGACTAGTCGAAGAACAGACCAAACTCATGTAAAATAAACATCCGACTTATGTATCCAAAGTGACCTACTCCTAAGGTCAACCTAAGGTCAGTCAAACCTCAAACATGAAGTAAGGACATTGAAACATTAGGAACAAGTGACCTTGAAGTTTAAGCCTTGAAGTCTTGATGTAGTTCAATCTTGAAATCTTGATGTAGCTCAACCTTGAAAGTGTCTTGAGTTCTTTACAACTGCCTTGTACTCTTCTTGAAGTCTTGCATTCTTGAGTCATGTCTTGTGAGCAGTTCTTGCAGTCAAGGTTGATCTTTGTACTTGTACTTGTGAGCTTTGCTTGTTGTGAGCTTTGCTTGTTCATGAATGTTGATCTTTGAGAGAGCTTCACTTATGCAAGTTATATAACAGTGATTTTGGCACCACAAATTTGACAACAGACAGGGATATAACTATAGCACTTACA
>JAJHSJ010000001.1:57118800-57234751 GCA_021015155.1 Magnolia officinalis
ATGAATCAGACTCTTCCTCTACTTCATCAGAGATGACAAATTTAGCTATCTCAAACAGAAAAATTCAATTGAAATACCATGTCATCATTATGGAAAGTTGGACACTACAAATGGGAATGTCCAATATCCAGGAATCATCATCTCACTTCCAAGACAAATTTCAAAGATATATCCAAATCATCTAGAAGTCACCCCGAGAAACATTCCTCTGGCTCAAAGAAAGTTGTTACCAAATGGGTAACACGCAACCAATACAAGTGCCCTGAAAATGAATTGATTAATTCAGGCACTTGCAACAATCACTCCAAGTAAAACAATTTATTACCTTGACCCATATTTTGATACTTATTGTAATGGGTGAGGTACTTTATAACGGAGATGTTGGAAGTAAAAGTGAGCCATAGAAATTTCTAAGGATTGATTAAAGATATTGGTCAAGAAGCAAATCACCGTTATATAAAATTGATTCAAGAACATTAAAAAGCATGGATAAATAATGATATTTTCTTTGGGGATCAATTTACAATCTATTCCTTGACTAATAGTTTCATTATATATGGAGGTTGTTGAGACTCATACATTTAAGTAAAAGTGACTTCATGATAAGCATCTCCATATAAACCAGGTATCATGCATAATTTTGAAATCATTCTGAAAAACATTATGTGTGCTATGATACTTATTTTGAACAAGAGAAGGTTTATCTACACATTACAATCAAATGCTTATATTAAAGATCAACCATCTCCAAAGAATGATTAATGGTTCAATTGTTCTAAAGATATCATCTGAGGATACATAGCCTCACCATTTATCATGCTCCAGACTCGGTAACCAGATTCACAGGGAACCCGATAGCTGGTTCTGGTCGCAACAGCCTCCATAATATCTCATTCTCGGCTCCTGAAGCAGGTTCCGATCCTGGGATCCTACAAGGAGGATTTCTATAATCATATATCCATTCCAATTAGAGCAAACCCAAGATCACAGCAAGTAAATCTTAGAAATAACTAGGAACACAATTGCAAAATCCATTATAAATTGAACTTTAGATACAAGGCTGAAGGAACTACATATGATAACAGAAGAAAGAGGGAAAGATCTACAACACTGGGGTCCTCGGATCAACTCCTATCCAAGCTTCGTTGCTACAACGCCGACCTAGGATCTCCTGTATGCATCAATCGTGCAAAAGCTTATAGAAAGCTTAGAGGGTGGTGAAAGTGTGTGACAATGGTGTTCGAAAGAAGATAGAGATACAGAAGGAATCATGATCATACCAATACCACTAGCCTTACCAGGCTGCCATGAACGCAAGAAGCCATACCAAGGCTAAACTATGAATGCAGGAAGCTTACCAAGGCTATACAATGCAATGAGTACTGGGCGCCATGCCAGGGATGCAATATAAGGCTTATACAGCCGATGCAAATGCGATGCGAAGTGATGCCAGTCCTTATATCTAATCTACATATCAAGTATAATTCCATCATAAGGAATCTACCGGGGTCAAGTACACTACATGATGACTGCTACTTTACAGACCCGCACAGTCAAAGGAGCATAGGAGACCTCACTACTCGCCCATGGACAACCAATCACCAGTAAGGCTTGATGGTGGCGGACCCATTCACGAGCTAGTCAAACTCAGCCTAGCTATTGCCCTCTCTCTCAGGCGGGTAAGGCCACACCCCATCCCAATCGACTACACGACAGTGGGAGTCGCGGCCTAAAGGTGTAAGGTACTCGGGTGCTAATGCATCCAATCAGTCACGGCGCTAGGGCATCCCCTCGGTACCATGGAAGTTTAGGGGTTTTCACCCAAGGGCATCTTATGCACCCCAAATGCTCAGGCAACATTTCTGTCGTCCAATCATGACCATCCATGATATACCTATGGAAGCTACTGCCCTGATGAAGCAAGAAAGAATATCCACATGCTATGCAATGCCAGATGCATGAATCACACAATCAACCGTGCATCAATTCCAAGCATCCAACGTGCTCAAGAGGGGAGGCTACGTCCCTCGAAGAAGGTAACATGCAATGCCCAATGACATAACTATGACCACACACAGAGTGTCAACCAAGCATACAATGATATACATGGGCCATGAAGATGAATCTAGACGTGCTATGTGGAGATATACAATGCGGTACACTCCTCCTATCTAAGAAGGGAACAAAACTAGGTACTTAGACAATATCCATAAGGAACTAATCTCTAGTGGAGGCCCATTTACCTGGGGTAGCCCATGAGACTAAGCGTACAAGCTATAGGTCTAAATAATACAAAAATTGGCCTAACAAGAGTCTAAGATGGGCATCCAATCATACTTAGATACTACCAGGCCTAGAGGGGTCCATAATGGGGACATTTAACCACCATTCCTCAAAAGGCATATTAACCATGAACTATGTGGATAGAAGGCCCAAGGCCCACAATCAAGATAAAAATAGGTGGTCACATATATATATCCCTCATAATGGGCCATAAGAAAAAGGGTCTAATGCTACCTTCAACAACATGCCCCCAAGAGGGGAATTAAGGCCCCAAGGCTCAATTTCCAATGGCCATAAAATACATGCATTAAGTTGGACTTGGTATAAGACCCGTATCCTAGTCCGTACTGTTCCGTTGACTCCCACGATCCTTTCCGTCGAATTTCAGCAACCTACGACCTATAATCGATGTTTGTGTGTGACCCTAAGTCGTATGCTTTATATTTGAGTCAGTTCAATCCGAGACTTATACCATCGCAACCACACTGTCGCCGTGGTTCCAACGTCGTGTCTTGCATACCGATCCGATACCCTGGCAGGGAGATGTGGGCCAATGTTTATTTTGAAGAAAAAGCCGCGCATTTGCAATCCCAAGAGAATCTCTACAACATGTCCCATCAATCAATCAATCTAATCAATCAATCAATCACCTCATGTCAAGTACAAGAGCACCTATACTTTCTTTCTCCACAAGTTAAGCAACCACTAACTTAACCCATCTCTCACCTCACCCTCACTCACCTTACATCCATCACCTCACCCTCACCCATCACTCACATCCATCACTCTCTCTCCTTACATCCCATATCTCACTCTCTTTCTCAACACAATTCCAAGCACCCAAAAAAAAAAAAAAACGTGAATGTCCAAGCTCTTCTAAGGTGAAAAAAAGTGCATGTGTGTGGCCCACTTTCCCCATCCCAAAATCCTCCATTCTAACCATTCATTTCTCATCTTCCACCATCAAAGTGAAGCACAAGGAGACTGGCGTTCCAATAGACCAAGAAGATTGAACGGTGGGTGCTTCTATAGACTAGTTTTCATGTTTTTATGATGGGCCGAGTGAGGCCTACTGATCAATGGTATGGATCTCACTTTGGACCCTAAGATGTGGCCGATGGTCCACCTGATCCTCATGATCATTCCATGATGGGGCCATTCTCCATAGGCCCCATCATGATGTTTATTTTCCTTGCATGGATAAGGTCATCTAGACCCTCCAATTCAGTGGAGAAAGGATCTCCACCATTGATTTTGATCGCGGGCCCATGGCCCAGATAAGTTTTAAATGGGACCCATAATGTCGGGGTACCTCTCTCTCCACTCTCTCTCTCTCTCTCTCTCTCTCTCTCTCTCTCTCTCTTTTTAATTTGCTTTGTGTGTGATGATATGATTGTGTGGCCCACTTAATGAGTGGTGAGATGTCCAAACCGTTCATCAAAGGGAACCTCACCTTGATGTGGGTCTGATGCACACCATCCAACCATTTGGTGGCTTGCCATGGTAGCATGTATGTGGGTGGGGCCTACCTTAAATATATGTGTTATATATAACCATCTAGCGTCCAGGGATGCTGGACGTTGCCAACAAGTGAAGCGTGAGCTGAGCGTACTAACGATAGCAGCAAAAGGAAAAAAAAGGGGTTTAGGTGGGCCGCTCATGCAGGACCCACCTTGATATATGTATTCAATCCATGTCGTCCATCCCATTCAGCGGACCATGCGTTGAGCTGAAAAATACGGTTAATCTGACTCTCAGGCGGGCCATAGCATGGCAAACAATGTGTCTACCATTGAAATTTGTCCTGTTGTTTTGATGTACCGAAACATGCCCAATATTGGGCTTGATGGATTGGTTATGGACTATAGAATCCATTGGGTGGGATGGATTCTTCCGATGCGGGCCCCACGTATGAAAAGCCTCAGGAAAACTAATTTTTTCAAAAAATAAAAATAAAAATATAGCAGCAGCGCCTGCTGCTGCAGACTCTACTGACGCACGCAGCTGCGTGCGTTGGAGGCAGGGCCCACTGTGGTGTGTGTTCTGTCCACACCGTCCACACCTGGATGGTGGGACCTACCGTGATGTATGTGTTCTATCCACGCCATCCAGCCATTGATCAGGTGGCCCACGTCACAAGAGCAGTAGTGATTGAACCGTCTACCATTGAACCCTTTTGGGTATCATAGTAGTTTTGGGTCAATATAAAATTTGTTTTTCCTTTCATCCAAGTTAGCGTAACCTTATCAACAAGTTGGACGACACATAAACATTATGGTGGGCCCCACATGGGACCCCAAGATGTATGTGTTCTATTCGCACCTGGACGGTGGGACCCACCATGATGCTTGTACTACATCCAAACCGCCCATCCATTTTGAAAGCTCATTTTATGGCATGAGCAGAAGAATGAGTCAGATCCATAGTTCATGTGGAACCCACCATGATGCATGTGTTGCATCCAACCTATCCAACTATTTTAAAAGTTTGTTTTAGGGCTTGAGACTAAAAATAAGGCAGATCTATAGTTCAAGTGGACCCCACCTTGATATATGTATGGGGCCCATCTTGATTTATTTGTGGCCATCCATTAAGACCCACCTTGGTACATGTATGAGGCCCATTTTGATTTATTTGTGGTCGTCCATTGAGGCCCACCTTGGTATATATATAAGGCCCAAGTGATTAGGCCCATCTTGTCATATTTATAGCCCATTGTTGAGGCCCACCTTAATGTGTATGAGGCCGTTGTTGAGGCCCACCTCGATGTGAATGTAAGGCCTATGTTTTGAGGCCCATTGTGATGTGTTTCAAGGCCCAGGGGTTATGGCCCATTGTAATGTATATAAGGCCCATTGATGTGGCCCACTTGATTTATATAAGGCCCATATGATGCGGCCCATTTGATGTATCCAAGGCGCATGGGTCGAGGCCCAACGGGATGTCCTTAGGGTCCATTGCAATGTGTGATTCCCCCATGGTTTATGTAATGATATTTATGGTGGACCGTGCCTAGGGAACAATGATGGTTTGATGCCCACATTATAAGCACAATGTTGGTTATGTTCGCATTGTAACTCTCATTAGGGTCCATTGATAAGCCCATACTTGTTATGTGTAGGCCGTCTAGGCCCATCCGCATTGTAAGGATAGTTCACAATTTTATAACATGCTTAGTATAGCTCCATGATTCATGCCCATACGCATCATATGTATACTTGATATGAGGAATGTTTGATCATAGCATAAGCCGTTGGGCTGAAACATTTACGGGACTCCTTATGAGACGGAGTGCCCCACATGATCGCGTGGTACTCGCAGGATTGCTGCATGATTGTACGGTATGACTTATGCATCTCGTATATGTGTGACTTGATCACTGCATGCCCTAGTGACATCAGGGCCATGGCCTTCACAGACACATCATGGATGGTCGTATAGGATACTGAAAATATTAGCTCTAGCATTGTGGGCACTTAGGATGTCCCTGGGTGAAAATTCTAAAACATTTTTCGTACCAGAGGATGCTCCAACGTCTAGACCGAGTGGATACACGAGCGCTCGAGTGCCGAATACTAGTAAGCTGCGTCTCCCATTGTGTCGTGGTCGGTTGGAAGGGGGTGTGGCCTTATCCGCCCCAGTGAGGGGGCCATAAGCTAGGCTAAGCTTGACCTGCTCGCAAATGAGTTTGCTATCGATGAGTCGAGTAGGTATTGGCAGACTACTGGTCAGGCGGATAGTGAGGTCTCTTCCACTTGCTTGGCTGTGCAACTAGGGAGGAGGTAGTCAGAGTGAAGTGTATTAGACCCCGGTGATATTAAGAGAGGAACTGTACTGATATGTGTACTTGATGAGTACTGGCATGCTTGCTTTGCATCTCATATATGGCATTTGGCTACATAGGCCTAGCATGGCCTTGGTATAGCCGATAGCATTCATGTCTTGCATCACATAGTTTTGGTACAACTGATAGCATTCATGGACTTATCCTCATATTTTCCCATTAGTCTGATATTGTATACTTGACACTTGCCTTGCGTACACACTTACACCACCCTCTAAGATTTTGTAAGCTTATGCACGACCGTTGCGTGCAGGTGTCGTTGGACAGAGCAGCGCTAAGGTAGGAGTGCGATCTGATCATTTTGGAGCTTTTTGATCACCCTATATTTCCCTTTTCGTATTTTACTTAAAGTTTTTGATATAGTGGATATGTGGTGATGTTGTTTTGTGACTTGATTATGCTTGTGGTTATGCTCTATGAAAAAAAATCATACTGAAAATCCTCCTTGTAGGATCCCAGGATCGGAATCTGGCGTATGGGCACTGAGAGCTGAGAATGAGGTACTACGGAGGCTGTCGGCATCGGATTCACCGATCGGGAATTTTGTGAGCCCGTTTTCCAAGTTTGGGGCATGACACTTGGTGGGTAGCCCATGTACACAATATATGGCCAAAAATAAGTCTAAGTTTGGGTGAAATGGGCTCCACTACATCAGCCCAATAACTAACAGTTTAGTTGGGTAACCAAGGGCCCAATACCATCCATATCTCAGCCCACAAGTCTATTAAAATGGTGGAATTCAGCCCAACATATGGTTGGGCCAAGCTGGGACGTCCTTGCCCACTCTGGTTCCACTGAATGTCCCAAAAATATGATCTAAAATGGGGTCCTCATATGATCATTAAAGGTGACCCAAAGAATGCACTAATTAAGCCCAAAGATTCTAAAAAATATATATAAGCATGCAACACGTACACAAGTTTCTCAATATGGTTGGCCCCGCATCCAATAAAGTTTCAACCATAACAATATACATTTAAAGCCTTTTGATAAACTTTTGGCCCACTCAACTTCGTAGGCCTGCTAAAGCCTAGAAATTAGTCAAACTATGTGGAAATAATCTCATGAAGGCCAACAATACTCACAAGAAGCCCCATCAGATGGAGAGTGTGTATACATCATAAAAAGATTAAGTGAGCCTGCTACTGGACTGCGAGTCCAGCATCAGCCCAAGACAGTGAGTGTCCCCATGATCGGGCGATCCAAGGCTTGGATGGCCTGGACCAAACATACGTTAAGGTAGGCTCCACATACATTCATATTGAGCCTCCAATAAATGTCCTAGGGTTATGGTGGACTTTTAACCACCTATAGAGAAACCTATGGGCCTACCTTGGGATCACCAAGGAGGACATCCAACCTCAAATAGTTCCCCAGAGGTAGCCTGCATCTACTCGAATACAAATCAAGGCCAAAGGCCTATACCAAATCATGGGCCTAGTGGGCAATCATACAAAGCCCAACTCATAACCAATATCATGGGCCCATAAGCAAGGTTTGGGCCCAAACATAGGGGTCATAAACCCACATATTGTTGAGGGCCTGATGGGCAGCCTGTTATTCCAACTATATGGCCAATTCTTATGTTTAATTCAAGTGAACTGGGCTTTACAACTTGGCCCAAGTATAAGGTTATTTTGGTGGGCAATCTAAAGGTCCAACTACTTATGAAATTTTTGCCCATAAACCCATCGCAATATGTACTAAAATATAAGCCCAAGGGTCTAATGGACCCATCTAGAAAGTTCCATCCCAACTGGATCTAAAGAATCCAGCAACTAGCTATATACATGGACCTAATAAAACCCAACTGGGGTGGGCCTCAAATGTGCATTAATTGAGCCCAAAGCATGATAGGAAAAAGGGGCAGGATGTGTGTACAAACATCCCCAAATTTGGTGGGCCATGCTGCCCCAAAACATACAATTATGGGCAGCAACTTTGGGCCTAATGCTGAAATTCCAGTCCACCCATTCTCTAGGCTTGCTGGAGTCCAGAAATAATCAACTTATATAAATATTTGTTCCATGGTGACCCACACATATCACTGTGGGTCCCACCAGATAAGAGGAGTGGATACAACACAAACATCAAGTGGGCCAACTGCTAGACTACAAGTCCAGTAGTAGCCCATAGGCTAGGTGTCCTTGGTGGACGGTCATGAGAGCCCTGGGATGGCTGCCCAATGGGCATCAAGGTGGGCCTTGAATGTGGACGTCCCACAGGGGAGGTGGGCCACATCCCATGTGGACCACATAATGGAGGGACGGCATGGATAACACACCACATCAAGGTGGGCCGCTTGGAGGATGGATGGCCAGCCATGGTTGGACGCCAGCCCAGCTGGAACGTCCAACTATGGCTGCCAGTCTAGTAGTAAAACCTCCTATGTTGAGTAGAAAAATGGTGGCCCACACCCCCAAGATGGATCCCAACATGCTGGGCCACAAGATGGGCCAATTAGGAAGCCTTAAGCCCAAGCAAAACATGAGGCAACCACATGGATAGCAAGGCCTAAACAAAAAATCTGCTGCATAAAAAAATGTTGTTGTCCATACAATGTACACCCAATAAAGTGGGACCAATCTTGTCCAAAAGGGGAGTGATGAGTGGTTAATATTTTTGTTGGAAGGTATAGTAAGGTGGGGTCCACAAAAGGTGGCCCACCCCTCAAAATCCAAACTGAAATTTGTGTTTTCTCTTCATTCTATAGGGTTGGACGGTCCAGCAAGGTGGATCGTCCAGCCCTATGGGCTTGCATTTTTGGGTGCCTTTGAATGGACAGATGGAGGAGGGGTTTAGAGTACTTCAAAGTGGGGTCCACTACTCCAAAGGATGCCCACATCTGGGAGAAAATAACCCACAAACATGGGCAAACTCCATCCAAAAAAAATAAAAAATCAGCTACAACAGTCCAATAAAACTATCCAAAATTCTGGGTAGCCATATATGGCTGGACATATCAGCCCATATCTGGACATATGCATCAAATCAAGGGCGGTGTGGCCTTCCTTAGTGGGCCCCACTAATGTCCAGATCAAGGCCTCAAGCCAAAACACTTTGCATGCATCAAATTTGCAGCAAGTAGGACACCCTAAATCAAGAAATGGGTGATAGGGGTGTCCCACCATTGCTGGATTTTCTGGACGTCCCAAGGCACCAAGTGGGCCACACATATCATTATCAAAAATAAGAGAAAAAGAGAGAGAAGAAGAACATTCCGGCCATAGGGAAAGGGCTCTGCCACTAATGATCCCTCCCAAGAACAATCACACCACACATCTTCATTGATATAGGATCACAATATAAATCTACATCATGCATGTCCTATAATCAAGATGAATGGTTGGGATGCCATCCCAACCATGATTCTAAGGTCTAAATGCCCCTTTATGCTATGAAATCCAAAGAAAACCTCCATGATGGGGCCCATAAAGGAAAAACCCCATACATGGGACATGCATGCATAGGATAGGCCATTTGGCCACATCCAAGGGATTGTGTAGGATCTTCACCATTGATTGGTGGGTCCTACACTTCCCAAATGAAAGGAATTAATAAGAAGATCTATACTAGAGAAATGAAATTACACATTTAGAGGAGCACCCACCTTAGATCTCCTCCAAAAACTCCAACTCTAGGCTTCTAAGGCTCCAAGCAAGCAAGATTGATGGTTGAGATGGGTTTTCAATGGATGG
Organism: Magnolia officinalis; assembly: GCA_021015155.1. Taxonomy (NCBI): domain Eukaryota; kingdom Viridiplantae; phylum Streptophyta; class Magnoliopsida; order Magnoliales; family Magnoliaceae; genus Magnolia; species Magnolia officinalis. The sequence continues at coordinate 57,128,626 of JAJHSJ010000001.1, forward strand.
ATGGGGAGGAAATATGGGAAGAGGAGGCTGGAATGGAAGGGGCTGGTGGGGACCTTCCACCCTCTCTTGTTAGGGAGAAATGGAAGTGAGAAGGGGGAAATGAGAGGGAGAGAAGAGAGAGGGGAGAGGTGTAGGAAAACCATCATTGCTAGGTGGCTTGGGAAGAGGAAAGCCATGATTTTTCTCTAGGAAAGAGGTGTATGGGGTAGAGAAACAAATCATGGGCTAGCAAAAAGGAGGTCTAAATGGTGGCTATAGACTAGGGATGGGTAGTGTTAGGGATGTGGGTAGTGTGGAGATGGAACTCTAGTTAGTGTGTGTAGTGTGTGTTGGAAATTGAGCAAATGGGTAGGCCATCTTGGGAAAAATGTGCATATCTCTCTAGGTGGCCACATGATCATGATCAAAGGGATAAAAATGAAATGCCTACATCTTATGATCTACATACCGGATAGACGCATGGGACATGTCATCGAAGTTGCAACGATGATATGGACAAGATAGCATAGGTTTTGGGTCGATCCGGGTCGGGTCAACGTGACCGGACTTAAGGATGACCGTAACACTATCCGAGGGTCACGGGTCGCCGGGATTTGACCGGTAAGACCGCGGGACCAAGAGAAACGAAATTCGCACACACACATACACACACACATGCACTCGGGTCGGGTCTCACACCATTCCTTTTGAATATGTGTAGATTTTTTTTTAGGATGTACATAATACTAATGACCTTATATGTATTCATGTACATCGGTTAGAATGGTCAGTTCAAGCTGAAATAGGCATAGTCTGTCTGAAATGCTTTGATAACATCAAAGGATACTTGATATCATCGAACATACTTTGATAATATCGAGTACTACTGGATAATATCGAACATTTTGCAAAACTCACTGACCTATCCTAGACCCATCTTCGATAATATTGAACATACCTCAATAATATAGAGGAATCGAGGCTATACAAATTGCGTGGGCAGGATTTTTTCTCTGTTTCACTCTCCACCAGCGACCATTCATCTTTCAACCTTCCTAAAGGTATAGAGCCAACCACCTTGCACCTTTTTCTTCATCTTCTCCGTACTCCTCAGGTAAGATTATCACTCTTAATTCTTTATTCCTATGATATTCTGTGAGAGTTCTACAATAGATTTAGGAATTTTCTTTTTCCTTATTCATTTCTCTCGAAAATCCCTACCTAAACTATTTATTCCTAATGCCGAAAGAGAAAGGGAAAACAACTGAGGTTGGAGAGTCCTCTAGGGGTGTTCGAACTACACTCCGATCAAGACCTTGATCTGAACGGCCCCTACCGAATGAACCAACCTCCCCATCTCAATCACCTGTTAGATGAACTAGAACTCAATGGAGTGCACCCACTTAAGCCCCTCCCGCATCTTTTCAACCTGAAATTTTGATCCCTCAGGTCCCTCCTCCACTAGAGAACCTGTATGACAAATTTCGTGTCACGAGGATTGTATATGAGAAAAAGATAGATAGAAAATGCATTAGACCATTTGGGATTCTAGAAATTCTAGATAAAGTTGGTTGGAGTATGTAACATCTTGAATTTTCATGGCCAGAGTTTGTACTCGTGCCAGAGAAAACTGGGTGTTAATACTGTATAAATTGGATGCTTTAAAAATCGCACCCTATTTTTTTTTTTTTTTTTTTTTCATTTAGATCACATTTAGATACATTTATGAAGGTAACATTCACAAGAATAAATCAACTGCATTGATTATTTCATTAGAGTAAAAGAGTTCAGTAAATAATCAAATGCCTTCTCAATGAAAGCTTATTACATTTATCGAGTTCGCAACAATAGTATAAAACCAATCATAAAACTATCTTCATATAATTTCAGTATAATCTTCCATAAGGGGGATGGTCCTCTAGGTTTTCAATCTGTACATCACCTGCATCATTTGTATGGTTGGAGAGGGTCAACGCCCTACTCATAGTGATGGTTATCCTTTAAGATTAACATTAATTCAAGAGATTCATAAAAGTAATGTAAGGGTTCTGATACGTCATGTACTCCACCACTACGAGAGATATCAGTATGTGTAACTAATCTATCTAAATGTATGCTTAGCAAAGTGTGTGCAGCTCATTATACGTAGTGATCACTGTCACAATGTGGAAAATAGTTCATAATATCCGAATCGACCCACATTCTCACACTACGAATATTCGCTGACGCGTCGAACGTTAACGTGGATTTACGTGAACATCTCAAGGCGATATAACAACGCGATTGGGAGATTTACGTAGCACAATGTATTCATGAAGTGACTATTTGCAACATCCAATCCCGAGAAGTGATAAAACACACATGGTGATTTACTTACATCGATTGTGCACCATGCCAACCAACCCATGGAATTACGTGCCGACCAAGAGGGCCGCTACATGTAACGCATTATATCCATGATAAAATATTAGATTCACTAGTTGTGATACCTTTAACACATCACTTGCATTGATAGAGAATGTAAACTGAATCATGGTTCCCAAAGGGGTAAATAAGTGTTGATAATAAATTAAACAATCGTAGAGAGAAAATCTTAGTAACATGAAAGCATAGTATGTAATAGGCAAGATAAAGCATATCAACTTAAATCAAAGTAAGCTTAGAGGAATAAAACCTTCACCCTTGGAAGGGGATTGAGCTTTAAGATTGTTAGTACTCGTCGTATACGGTGTAGGATCGAATTTTAGCCTGGGTCCTACGATTAGATTTTATTATTATGCAGTTAAGATTAAATACTAAAGTTTGCATATATGGGTTTATACTAAATAGTGATTTAACTAGGAGCTTGAATTAAGTTAGAATAACTTACCTTGCTTAGAGAATTCCTAGTGTAATAGGTTGGACTTTAGCAACTCTCGTGTTGAGTTGACTCATTTTGACTCGATCCTGAACAGCCTTTCACGTTGGGAAGTCTGTCCCAAGCTTGGATTTTGGACCGACAGTCGCCCCCTGCTCGGTCTAACCTGGATTTCTGTTGGTGTCCGATGGATCTTGACGGAACTCGGCTTCTTCTTTCTTCTTCTTTCTTTCTTCTTCTTTCTTTCTTTCTTTCTTTCTTTCTCTTCTCTTCTCTTTCTCTTTCTCTTTCTTCTTTTCTCTTTTCTTTTCCTTTCCTTTCCTTTACTTTCTTGAATCGAACAACAATGGCTGCTGGTGGTTGTCTCTCTCTCTCTCTCTCTCTCTCTCTCTCCTCTCTCTCTCTCTCTCTCTCACGTTTCTCTGCGTGGGATTTTATAGCTCTCAACCCCTGCGCAAGTTGGATTTCGGATCAGACGGAAGCTGTTCCCCGCACTCCTTTTATGCATAACATTTGCTATTTCTGGCATGCGGTCTGAGATCCAGTTCCTGATGTTGCTCTTGGTCTCATCCACTCCTCGTGGGAAGACCCTTTGATGATGGGCCATTAAACGGCCCGTTCCGATCATCTCCTAAACACCTTTTCTTGGCCACTTCTTTCGGTGTGCAATTTGTTAACCGGAGCTCTGTTTTCAACAGCGGATTGGCTTCCAGTCATTCCTACACTAGGTCTGCTTTCTTTGGATGGTCTGGGGCATCGTTATCATTCCCGCCCACCGAACTTGATGGTCTGATCATGTTGTGAATAAAGCGTGCGGAGTGCTCGTGAGCGTGAGTTCCATGAGCGTGTTTCTTGCGTGAAAAACAGCGGAGGACTCCCCTTTCTATGCTATTTCCTTTCTCTGGACATCTTGGATGGGATCAGAAATGCCTCTCCTTAGCTTTGGAAGGTTGTGATCAATCCGAATGTCTTTCTTTGGGTTCCCTTGCGCAGAGAATGAAATCACGCTGATTTATGCTATTTGCGAAAAGAAATCGTGTGAGGATTTGTTTTTCTTCGTCATTAAGTTAAAAGTGAAAAGGAGCATGGGTTTGGTCATTTTAGTGTGGCCGTCAAGATGGACGGATTGGATCGCCTAGTCTGATGATTAAGGTGGACCACGACGTCTCCAAACAGACGTTGTCTGTTTACGTTGCAAGAGACATCTAGTCCTCTTGAAATTTTTGCTGTGGGCACGTGTGCATGCATGGATGCACATGGGCGGCAGAAGTTTAGTCGAATTTGTCCCAGGATTGAAATGGACGGTTCGGAGCATCCATTTGATTTTGATGGTGGGCCAAAGTGGCTCCTAAATGGAATTTTGTTCGTTCCCGTTGGTGGAAAATCCCTCTGGTTTCGGGATTTCATGGGTCACCAAGTGTTTGACCGGTACTTCTAGTCCGGTGCACTGCGGCTGTGCGCAGCCTACATACACACAATCTAGGTGTGGGTTCTGCCGTGATGCTTTTCTGAGCAATTTACATCGTCCATTCGTTTTTCCATCTAGTGTAAGGGGTTGAGCCCAAAATTGAAGTATATCCAAGGATCAGGTGGATAATACTACATGAAACGGTGATTATTTGTGATTTCCACTGTTAAAACCGGTCTAGGCCCTATAGTGATGTTTGTTTGTCATCTAACCTATTCATAAGATCATACAAACATAGATGAAAGGGAAATATCCTATCACGATTACCCATGACCTTTCGTCAACCGATGGACGCCAAGATTAACGGTTACGGGGCTGACCTGTCAATTAGGTCACTTTTACAATGATCTAAGGGATGAAATTTGATGTGCATGGTTAATTTGTGATTCATAGGTATGGTATAAAATTTCACGTTAAATGGGTAGTAGGAACTATGTGATCTATAATTCAGGGGTCTAGGTTAGTGGCATTCTCATAATTATTGTTGATCTAAGAGTTTTATGAAATCCAATGGTTCTATGTGGTTGTATGCACCTTTCTTAACAATCCCTACAAATGGACTTACATCTGGATCATTATGGGTAGGGAGCTATTCGGGAGTTCGTTCATGTCTTAAAATCAATGGTCAGATGGCTTGGTCTATTGCATGGAGATCATTCCCAACGATTATGTCTGTTCCAAGGAATATAAGTAAGCTTAGGATAATTAGATTGGTATCGTACGGGTGTACATATTTCACCAAATTTCATGGTAACACTTGAGAACTTTCAATATTTGGGTATTGAAAAGTTCGGGGTGTTACAGAGCAACATCCTAGATTTTGGAGGAATAATTCGGAATGAACAGGTGATTCAGTTCTTGTCATATTATCACTCACCTGTGTTGCATCCTGCTTCATTCATAGTCACCATTGGATAGACCTCCTCTACCATTACTCCTGCTGTAGTTTCTTCACTTATAAGGATCCCAGCATCCTTTCAAGGATTAACTGATCATAACCTTGATTCCATAGATGTTCAGGTACAAATTACACATTATCTTTGTAACGAAAAAAATGTGTCATGGCATCAAGGTAATGCCCTTAAGGCTTCAAATATGATAGACAAGTACAGGGTACTTCATAATATCTTTTGTGTAAACGTTTATCCTCAGGAGAAAAATAAGTCTGACATAACCGCGTACATGTTAGATATTCTCTACAGCATTTGTGAGGGTATTCCTCTGTCTACCCACCATCATGGTTCATCTGATTGCCGACTGTATTCAGAGCACGAGATACACATGCATTCCATTTCCATACCTCATTTGTTTGCTCTCTCGCTATGTTGGCTTGATGCCCACGACCGATCGTCCCCGACCTGCATGCCTATTTTCAAAGACCAATATCAAGTGCATGAGGATGGAGAATGAGGGGGCATCCTCATCAAGAGCGCATACTAAAGATCTTCAAGGAGAAACAAAAGCAGAAGCAGCAAAGACGGATGCAGTTGAGACAGAAGCAGGTGAGACTGATTATCCTATTGACGATGAGCATCGTGACGTGCCATGTACCTCAGATAGACACACCAAACATCACACACCATACTACGACCGACGGGAATCCATCTTGGTACGGATGGATGAACAAGGCGATCGTCTTTCTCGTATGGAGCAACTATCAGAGGTTATTCAGAAAAGCCTGGAGTGGGTGGAGCAAAAGATTCAGAACCTAATTTCCTCGATAACTTGTCAGCGTGATAATGTCTCTCCACCAGAGGGAGGACCGTTCAGTTAGATAGTTTAGCTTGTGCATGGTTAAGAATGTCGGCTTGGGCATCAGATATCTTTTTAGGATGCCAAGCCAGTTTGATCTAATTCCAATCTTATTTTATGATTAGTCTTGGACATGTTTGGATAGTTTTTCTTGTGATTTTGTGTTGTTGGTGCCCAACTTGGGCTGTTGTGTTTTGTTGTGGTAAAAGATGATATTTCCCTATTGGATCTTTATGCCCTTAAGGGCTTGCTTGTTTTCGTAGGTTCTTTTTAGATGATGATTATACTACCTAAGCTTGGGGTAGTCATTTTGGTTAACTTTGAATCTTCTTCTTTTTTTTTTTTTTTTTTTTTTTTTTTTTTTTTTTTTTTTTTTTTTTTTTTTTTTTTGCTAAAAATGCCATCTATGATCTATGTGCTACATTTCTCAAAGGGTGATTACCTCACATTCGGTTCTTATGCTTTATTCTTCTATCTTATGAACTTATGTGATTTCTCTCTTTCTAACCTGGATTTAATTGCAAATTCCATACTTCAGTTTTATTGGCTTGATTCTTTATCTACCATTTGCCAATGACTAATAAAAAGGGGGGGAACCATATATGCTCCCAAGTTTGTTGTTTTGTGTCATGTATATCTTATGTGTAGGAACTAAGGGGGAGCATGAATAAAGGGGGAGCATGATCAACTATAGAGTAGATTTATTTAAAAATTTATCATATACTGAGTTGATTGTAATAACCTAAGTTTGTTAGTTTATTTTTGTCACGTAATTAACAAGGGGGAGATTGAAAGTGCCCTAGTGTAACATCCCGAATTTTCATGGCCAGAGTTTATACTCGTGCCCGAGAAAATCGGGTGTTAATAATATATAAATTGGATACTTTTAAAAATCACACCTTATTATTATTATTATTATTATTATTTTTCATTTAGATCTCATCTAGATACATTCATGAAGGTAACATTCACGAGAGTAAAATCGACTGTATTGATTATAAAGAATTCAGTAAATAATCAAATGTCCTCTCAATGGGAGCTTATTACATTTATCGAGTTTGCAGCAGAAGTATAAAACTAAATCATAAAACTATCTTCTTATTCTTTTAGTATAACCTTCTATAGGGGGATGGTCCTCTGGGTCTTCAATCTGTACATCACCTACATCATCTGTTCGGTTGGAAAGGGTTAACGCCCTACTCATAGTGATGGTTATCCTTTAAGATTAACAATAATTCAAGAGATTCATAAAAGTAATGTAAGGGTTCTGATTCGTCCCGTACTCCACAACTACGAGAGGTATCAATATACGTAAACAATCTACATGAGATGCATGCCCAGCAAAGTATATGTCATTCATCACACTTAGTGATCACCACAATGTGGAAAATGTTTTAGAATTATCTGGCTTGACTAGCATCCCATTCTACGGAGATTGGCTGGCATGTCCCACGTTTAACATGGATTTATGTGGTTATTCCAAGACGAACACAACACATGACTGGATGAATTGCGTGACACGATTTATTCATAGAGCGACTATTTGCGATATCCAATCCCGGAGGTGATGTAACACGCATTGTGAATTACTTACATCGATTTGGTGTATCACTACCCATGAAACATGGAATTACGTGTTGCCCCAAGGGCCGTTACCAAAATGTATTATGTCCATGATATTTATCGATCATTAGAGGTGGGATACCCAATAAGTACTTACACCAAAAAGGGAAATCCATTGAATCATGGGAGCTTTAAAATATCAAGACATATGCCCAAGCCTTAAAGGTAAATAACACAAGGCTAACAAAATATAGAGGAGAGTAGCAATAACTAACTCAACAAAGAGGAGAGTGACAATGGCCAACTATACTTGCACATCAAAGAGTTTGATGAGATAGTTGCCACATTACACTTTTCAAACGTGTCTAAAGATATAGTGCGACTTAAATTGTTTCCCTTCTCATTGAAGGAGAAAGCTAAGATATGCATGCACTCCTTAAAGCCACGATCTATTGGCACATGGGCAAAGATGACCCGAGAATTTCTGTAACGCCCCGTGTTTTCAGGACCCGAGTATATGACTCGTTTCCTAAAAACCCGAGTGTTGACCTTAAAGGATGGTCAAATTCGAGTATTTTTTTTCAACTATCAAAGTAAGCAGATGAGCGTAGAGTGGACAAATCAACGTAAGGAAAATTTCATTATCATTCAAATATACAAGCAACCCATAATAACTTATACAAACCAATGTCTCAACATTAATGATTACCCAATTTACATACATAAGAAATAATAGAAAGCATATAAATGTAAGCCGCATGACCCCGCAGCTCCTCTTATCAATACGGCCGTGCATCCATGACACTTGTGCACAACTCCTCATTAAGAATGAATATATACATCATCTGGGCCACCTGTTCTACCTGTACGGTTGTATATTTGATGGATGAGTAGCCAGCTCAGTGTGAATTCCCCTTAAGATTACACACTGCCGCATTAGGTAAGCATAGTTATAAGACAACAAGGCTATCAAAACAATCACATGATGTAGTCTTTTTAAATGCATGGATGCATAAATGCACATCGACATGTGGATGCACATCGAGTCGGACTTGGGTTCGTCACCCATGCAAATCATGCAAATCATCGACCTGGGAAAATCATCTAGTAGGAGAGGGGTCGATAATCGGTGGTCTGGGAGCTAGCGAAACGATACCCGAAGATCTTAAGGGCACGTGCTAAACATCTAGAATAGCCACCCGTCATTGCCAACATGCTATGGATGCATGATTAGCCAAACCGTTATTAGTCCAGTTACAATCAGTCAATTTAGGTAAGATCAAGGTCACTACGGGGAGCTCAGAGCCCAGCGTAGGCTGACAGCTCGGGTATAGTGTCCCATTACCACCATCCCCTGCTCATGAGACTACCACCTTAAGATGTTTTGATGGAAAGTCATTGACTAGTGGTCAATCATATTACAACATATAGGGCTTATCATCGCGTGGTTGCACGATATAAAACATCGAACCCATATAGGGCAAATACTAAAACAAACCACATAGGTAGATATCAAAATAAGCCACATAAGGCGAGTATCAAACTATGACACATAGGGCAAATATCAAAACCATACGATAAAGACCATCCTTAAAAATCATTGGGCACAACAACCCTGGATGGTAGGCCCACATCAATCATCCTTCTAGACCACCACTCAATAACCACCTAGTCGAAGGTCCATTACGATCACAACTAATTAAGTTACATCCTAAGTATGGGTGTACATTCACATGTGGGAATTTTTCACCAATGTACCAGTTTAAGTTCTATAAGCAACCGACAAAAAGAAATCCACAAGCATGAGCAATTATACAGGATAATCATAAAGCATGTAATACATTAAATCAATTTCCACCAGCTAACACATGTGATTATAAAGGGAGATATCAATTATAAATTTAAATAAAAATTATAACTTAAGCTAATGAGAAGATGAGAAAGCTCAAGGGGAAGAATCATCACCTGTATGGTAGTGTCCACGTACTCGGTCTGAGGTTGCTTGAGAAATTTCCTAAAATTATGGTTCATATTTGTCAGGTATTTCTATGGCTTTGCACATCTAACAAAAGTTCAAGGGGGTACAACAATAAGGCCCTTTTAGGCTAGTGTTAGGCCCAACTTATTCACCTAAGTAGGGTAGCCCAACTGGGCTCACCACTATAGGCTGAACTGGGCCCAGTTTGGCCCTAGGTGTTGGGTCCACATTTGACCCAAGTGGGAATGGCCTATGCATTATGACGGTGTACATATTCTATAGGCCAGTGGGCTCACCATGACCTCTATTGCATTTTGCCTTTAGAGGCTATTTGGAGCATTCTTCAAGGGGACAGATCAAGTTGAAGGACCATCTGGACAATATTACAAATAATAGTGGCAGTAATGATCTCTACTGTTGAACCCCACAGGGCTCATCATGGTGTTTTATTTTCCATCCAAGCCACTCATAAGGTCACAGGGTCTGGACCAGGGAAAATAAAATATTGATCCCAAAACTTCCGTGACCTGAAAGGTTTCAATGCTAGATGCTTAATCTCAAGTGCACTGTGGTCCCCCTGATGGATTTGTCTTATTTTGTTTCAAACCTTAGGGCAAGCTCACCAAATGGGATGGATGGTTTGGATTGCGGCACATGCATCAGCGTGTGGCCAACTGTCCTGCTATTGGACGGCGTGGGTTACAACATAGACATCATCATGGTGAGGCTCACAGAACTTGCTGACGTTATCATCTGGCGGAGTGGCTGGCCCATCGTTCAGGTGGGCGGTCTGGATAAAAAATGGGTGGACGGCATTAATGAAACACATGATCTCAGTGGGTCCCACGGATCATATGTATGCATAGATACAATATTAAATATATCCCTACACACACACACACACACACACACACACACACATATATATATATATTTATAGTAAGAACGTCCAGGGACAGGACGTTCTCTGATGGACGGCCTGCATGTAGCCCATCGACACCACGTGTGTGGAAGGAAGCATATATGCAGAGGTGGGCCACGTCCAAACATTGGACGGTCTAGATACCAACACAGGTGTCAGGTGGGTCATGTGTGTGGCCCGCCAGCTGTACATTTCACAAGTATACGTTATAAAATATATTTTTTTCTTGAATAAGGAGGCATGTCCAGTCTTCTGCTTGCTAATTTAATTATATATGGAGTATGATATGCTGTTTTAGTATAATCCCACTCATCTTTAATACATTAATATGGACAACATTTAAACATCATTATCCACGTTGCATAAGTGATGTACTGGATCTCGGGAGTTGCTTTGCTCGGCCCTTGAAATATAGGGCGTTACAATTGGTATCAGAGCATGATTTGGATTAAACTGGACCTGGGTTATGGTAACACGACGCACACTGACGCACTTTGACTTAGGAGGGGGCGATAAAATGTAGAAATGATCTTAGGATCCCAAGTTTCACCGACGGGCGAAACAAAATGCTGTAGGTTAGTTCCCAGCGAATACTTAAGGGACTTGGATCACGTGCAGTGATCTAAATCACCTCCGAGCCGTCGATAGACGGTTTTGAATGATAATTCAGTGAATCCCACACTTGAAACAATCTAAAAAGTGTGAATACGCACTTCTTGGACCGAGAAAACACATCACACGGGCATAGGGGCCCAAATCACAATTTCCGGTGGGACCCAGGGAGTCCCCTACACATGTACAACACCCCGAGAGGGGGTGGCCACCGCCCCAGGGCGGAGCCACCGCCAGCCTCCCTAGCAGACCATAGCGGCCCAGCAGCAGCGGCGGTGCGCCGCCCACCGTCCGACCATGTTGGGCCCACCCACGTGTGGGACCACTCTTTTAAGCCTCCTTTGCCCCCCTTTGTTCATTTCACCCCTTTCCTATCCCTCTAAACCCTCCAAAATCCCATTCTCTCTCAAATCTCTCTTTCCATGCACCCAAACTTTCAATTTCTTTTTCATCTTCCACCCCTCCACCATTATTTCTCCAAAAACCATCTCTTACAACTCTCCATTTTCCTTATCCACGCCCACTTGAGCACAAAGGCCCTCTTTTGTGTCTCATAACCTTTAAAACCCATAAATCCATCTCATCCTTCAAGCTTTTTTAACTCAATGGCTCTTTTTGAGCTAGTCACCACTATCTTCTCCCTCTCCACACTCCTTTCCCTTATGGGAAAGAAGAGGGTGTCCTCGGATGAAGTTGGGCCTAGCTGCCCAACCCGTTTAAGGAAGAAGGCGAGTGTCGAGGCTAGCGCAAGTGCTGAGTGAGAGCGAAGATCGAAACGGGAACTTGGCCCGTGGATCCCCATCGAAAGATCTCTACCACCGGGCGCTGAACTTGGTAAGTTTCGTGACCGCAAAGTTGTGTTTGAGGCTCATTTTGGTGAAAAGTTCTTCGGGTTGTATCCAGTAATTGACATGCTCCTAGAAAATGAATGAGGTCCCATGTTTGAGGGAAATAATCATGCTTGTGAAGGCACCGTACGAGCCTTCTATGTCCATATACAGAACCCACTATTGGAGCCTCTCCAGTTACTATCCCGTTGGGGAGGCAGGAAGCCATAGTCAATGTGGACTTGTACATGCCAGCGAGAAAAACCTTACTAGTGAATGAGAAAGAAATCGCCGCACACATTTCCTTTGCGGCCAACTTGAGTGGTGGAGGCGAAGAAATAGCCTTGCATCGACCAAAATGATAAATGATCTCCATCTACTCTATCACGTATGTACGTATAACGTATATCCCAGGTGGAGTAACCGCACGGAATGTACTCGATTCATGATGAATTTCTTGCATAGAACTGGTCAGGGAGATAAGATGTGCCTGCCTACTCTTGTCCTATCTCAGTTATCAGTACTGCACGATCAATGCGGGGAGATGCCTCACTTCCTTTTGGTTGACTTATTTGTAAGATCGCCCGAAATTTTGGCTTCCGAATCCATATGGATAAGCATGCCCCGATCCATATCATTAGCGACACAACACTCAACAACATGGGAATTGGTCCTAGGCAACGCCAAGCTCGACTTGATGAGTACGGGGATGAAATAGAGGAAGAGACAGAAGAAGAAAAAGGAAGTGAAGATGAGGAAGAAAATGAAGGGGAAGAGAGCAGTGAGAAAGAAGAACAGGAAGAAGAGGAGTCCCAAGATTCAGATGGGGGACCTCCTCCTGCTATGCATAAAGACTGCCACAATCGGACTGCCTTTGAAGCTCGTATGGCCAAGATAGAAGAAAACCAGGTCAAGTTGAAGCAAAAGCTTGAAGACAATCAAGCTTATCTGAAACAGAAATTCAAGAAGATGTCTTACACCTTGAAGATCCTCCTGTGTTGTATGTAGGATAAGGGGGCGCCTCCACCTTCACGAGAGTGAGCGAACTAGTCATATGTAGCAGTTGTCTATTGTTTTGCTTTGCTTCTTGCTTTTCTATGTAATAGCCCTTGTTGGATTAGTTGGATGTTAGAATAGTTAGTGTTGAAACTTTTGTTAAACTTAGCTCACATGCATCTTCTGTCATGATTTATGTGATGATACACCATATGTATCGTGACAATTTTGGTTAGATGAAATGCGTAAAGCTTCTTTTGAATTGAAATGTGTAGAATGATTAGAAAAGTGAGTAATATTATTCTAAATCTTACACACGTTGCACCCCATGTTGTATATAGGGAATGCCTCCTAAAAACACACTCGGAACATAGCACGTCTAGCACTTGGTAGATCAATTAATAGGGCACCCCCCTGAGAGATAGCCATACGGAACCCAATTTGGGCCCGAATATTGAGACTATGCTGGATTCACAGCCGGCCACTAGCCCCACCAATGGGCCAACACCTTGTGCATCATCGGTTCTGGAATAGAACCATGCGTCTTCGTTGACGCCACACATGCCTCAAGCGGCTCCTCTCCCTAATAGGCTGGAGCAAATGATGCTCCTAATGTAGCAATAACAGCAAGTTTGGGCCACTATTGTGGGGGCTATTGCCCAAAACATGAACACGGTCCCGCCTATGCCGCCTGTGCAGCCTGCTGGAGCCATGAACACTAGTGGCTTGTTTGAGTACTTTCAGCTCTTCCGCCCTCCTACTTTTGCGGGTACTCATCGACCCGAGGAGGTGGAGTATTGGTTGGATCGTATATCCAAGATGCTGAAGCCATTGCATTGTACTGAGGCAGAACAGGTGGAGCTGGTTACTTATATGTTTGAGAAGGAAGCTAGTCTTTGGTGGGACAACATCCTACGAACCGTTCCCATAGGATACGTGTGGACGTGGGACGTGTTCGAAGATCATTTTCATGAAAAGTACTTCCCCCTCACTTACCGTAATAAAAAGGAGGGTGAATTTCTTAGCCTCCGACAGGGAGGAATGACTGTGGCTGAGTACGAGAACCGATTTATGGAGCTGGCCGGATATGCTCCATTGATCTTAGCGAATGAGCCGATGAGAATGCGATGATTTTCAAAGGGTCTGCGGCCTGAAATCCGTACAAAAATGTGTTACGCTAGCATTCCCAACTATGCTGAGCTAGTGAACATGTCCCTGCGAGCCGAGCAGGATGGCGAGAGACTGTCCCGGACACGTATGCCCATGGGCCCAAGGCATCGACCTAATAAAGGAGAAGAGTAGCAATAAGCTAACTCAATAAAAGAGAAGAGTAGCAAATAGGCTAACTTAATAAAAATAAGGAGAGAGGAACATAAGGCCATCTCAATATAGAGTGGAAGCATGCGTTGCTCTCAAAATTGGTAAAGGGCAAAGTTTGTATCTATCACCCCACATAAATTAATAAAAATCACGCATAATTAAAATTATACCTTAACCATAATTTCCAAAAGGATAAATAGTTGATGATGTTAAATTAATCAATTGCACGAAAAATCACAGTAATATGAAAATATGTAAAAACAAGATAAATCATATCAAGTCAAATTAGTGTAAGCTTAAAGGAATCCCTCACCTTAGCCTTAGATCTAAATCCTAGGTAGATATCCATGTAGGAAAGCTTCTACACGAATCACGATATCACTTGAGCAAGAGAAAAACTGTAAGGCCTATATCTTAGACCGTACCATTCTGTAGGCTTCCGCGGTCCTCCTGGTCGAATTCTGGCAACTAGTGACTTGTAATTGGCATTTACGCGCTACCTTGAGTCGTATCCTGTATTCCAGAGTGGCTCAACCCGAGACTTGTATCCTTGCGACCGCGCCGTCGCCGCTGTTCTGACGCAGCGTCTCGCACGCCGATACGATACCCAGGCCAGGAGATATGGGCCGGCGTTCATTTCGAGAAAAACACCTCACATTTGCAAAACTCAAGAGAACCTTTCAAATCCATCCCATCAATCAAGTACAGATCATACCTCAAGTCAAGTACAAACACCCCATACCCTACCCTTACCTCTCTCTTACACAAGTACCCTAAAGTCAACTCTCTCTCTCTCCATCCATACCCATCCCTTACATCACCTCTCTCTCTCTCTCATCTCTCTCTTCACTCCCAAGCAACCTCACCATGAGAGAGAACGTCTAAGCTCTCCATGAGAAAGAGCTAGGTGTGGCCCACCTTCCTACCACCCAATCCCACCCTCCAAGGATCATCTCCACCATTGAAATTCATCCATTGGAGCTGTAGAACACATCAGTGGAAAGAGCAGCAGTCCAAGATCTAACGGTGGGTGATCCACCGTTGATTTTCATTTGAGGGCCCACTTGTGATGGGACCCATTTTTTTTTTATATAAATGTGTAATTAAAGGGAGGGCCCATAGTAGCGGGGTCCCTCCCCTCCATCACGCATTTCTCCTTCTTTCTCTCTCTCTCTCTCTTTTTCTTTCTTTTGTATGGTGATGATGATGATGAGGTGTGTGTGGCCCACCTAATGTGTGTGTGTGGCCCACCACAATGTGTTATATCTATGACGTTTACTTGTGGTAGACCCACCTACGATGCATGCACCTTACATCTATACTGTCCATCCCACACAGCAACGAGCTGTTATGCTGACGCAGCAAGCTCTGTGAGCCCCATCATGAGATATATGTTATATTCAAGTCGTCCATCCATTTGGCACGTGTGGGGCCCACCCCACAAATGCAGCACGTGTGGGATGGGACCCACCTAGATGTATTTATTATATCCAAACTGTCTCTATTTGGTGAATGGGGCCTGCTACTGTCCGACGTTAGCACGTTATGTGGCCCCACCACGATGTATGTGTTGTATTAAAACCGTCCATCCATCTGTAGCTCATGGGCCCACCCCACACATGTGACATGTGGAAGTGGGACCCACCTTGATGCATTTATTCTACATTCGCACCATCTAATTACCAGGACGGTGGGACCCCTGTGGTGTATGTGTTTTACACACACCGTTTATCTGGGACCCACCTCACACATGTGGCATGTGTGGGGGTGGGACCCACCTTGCTGTATATGCTATATGTCCACACCGTCCCTCTGGACGGGTGGTGTGCAGCCACCATGATACATGTATTTCATCCTTGCTGCTCGTCCATTTCTGGATGTGTGGGGCCCACTCCACACGTGTGGCCTGTGTGGGATGGGACCCACCTTAATGTATGTAATCTTATGCACACCGTCTGTCACGCCCTAAACTCGGAAACTGGGCTCACAAAATTTCCGATCGCCGAATCCAGCGCCAACAGCCTTCGTAGAACCCCATTCTTAGCTCCCGATGCCCATTCACCAGGTTCTGATCCTGGGATGCAACTAGGAGGATTTTCAACATCAGTTTGATTCGTAATAAGCATAACCAAAGGCATAACCCACAAACAATAATAAAAAACTCCATCACATTTTCACTATGATCAAAAACTTTACAAGTACAATGAGCATAAAGGGAAATACAATGAGAATGGACAAAAAGCTCTAAAAAGATCTGCTCTGCACTCCTGCGTCAGCGCTACTCGTCGCAACGTCACCTGCACGCAACGGTCATGCATAAACTTATAGAATGTAAGACCCGTACAATAGTCCGTACCGTTCCGTAGGCTTCCGCGATCCTACCGGTCGAATTCCGGCAATCCTTGACCCATATCCGACGTTGTGAGCGATCTTAATCCGAGTCCTGCCTACCGAAGGCAGCTCGATCCGAAACTCGTACCTTGGCGATCGCGCCGTCGCCGCGGTTCCAACGCCACGACTCGCGCACCGAGCCGATACCTAAGTGAGAAGATGTTAGTCAGCGTTCGGTTCGAAGAAACGCCGCACGTTGCGAATCTCGAGGGAATCTCTACGAGATGTCCCATCAATCAACCATAAATGCACTTCCATACCTAAGTACAAGCAACCCATGCCTCCTTTACTCAAAGTCAACTCTCTCTCCCATTTTTTCAAAGCCACCCTTACCCATGACATCATCACACCACTCCCTCCATCCCTTCTTCCTTTAATTTATTTCTTTCTCTCTCTCATTCTCTCATTCCCTCTCTCTCACACGTCCAAGCCTCTTCCAAGCAACCCAATTTTCCAAAACATTTCTAAGTGTGGCCCACCTCCTCAACCTCCATCTCACCCTTCCAATCATCATCTACAACCGTTAAACTTGAAGGCAAGGAGCTAAGGAAGCTAGGGGAGCAAGAAGAAGGAAGATAGGTGGGTGATCCACCATTAAATTTCTTTTCTTAGGGCCACTTGTTGGTGGGACCCATTTTTTTTATGTATGAATTGTATCATGTGGGGCCCATAGTGGCGGGGCCCCACCATCACCGCCTTTTGTCTCTTGTCTTTTTGTCTATCTCTCTCTTTCTTTCTTTTTCCCTTGAATGTTGTGGACCCCACCAAATTATGTTAAATCCACTCCATCCATCAGACGGTGTGGTCCACCGCATTTTAAGTGAAATCCACCCTTTATATATGCATACATATGTAGTAGCATATTATATTATATTATTATAATTTATATAATATAATAATATATATAAAGGGTGGGCCCATATGCATCCAAGTGGGCTTCACATGTGGCCCACTTGGATGCATATGGGCCCATGTACTTAGGCCCATCTTGGCATGTATATAGGCCCATCATTGAGGCCCACTTTGGTATATATATGGGCCCATGTATGTAGGCCATCTTGATGTGTTTATGGGCCCGTTGTTGGGGCTTGCCTTGATATATATATAGGCCCACGTTATGAGGCCCATCTGAGGTATTTGTGGTCCATTGTTGAGGCCCACTTTGATATGTATATGGCCTATGTGATTAGGCCCGTTTGATTTACATAAAGCCTATGTGATTGGGCTCATTTTAATACATTCTCAGGCCCATGGATGATGACCATTGCAATGTACCTAAGGCCCATTGGTGAGAGTCACTGAGGTGGCCCACTTGATGAATATAAGGCCTATGAGATACGGCCCATTTGATATATTTAGGGCCCCATGGAATGTACCTAAGGCACATTGCAATGTGTAATTCCATCAGGGTTTATTTAATGGTATTTAAGACGAGCTGAGCCTTGGGGATAATGTTGGTTTGACGTCCACATTGTACGAGTAATGTGGTTAGATGTCCACATTATACTCTCCCTAAGGCCACTGATAGGCCCGTTTCGGTTTCATGTAGGCCATCTAGGCCCATCTTCATTGAGGAGAGATATTTTATTGCTTTATAACATGTTTAGCACACCCCATGATTCATGATCATATGCATCATATGTATGCTTGATATGGAGAGTGACTGATCATAGCATATGCCTACGAGCAGATCATTTATGGGCTCCCCGATATGTGGAGTTGCCTTACATGAGCGCACGGTATGCACAGGATTGATACATGTCTGGCAGATGATTCATGCACTTGCATCTGTATGATTGAGATATGCCCTAGCGACATCAGGGCCATAGCCTCCACAGATATATCGTGGGTGGCTGGTTGGATACCGAAAAATCTTGTTCCAAGCAATTGGGGCGCCATAGATGTCCCTGGGTGAGAGTCCCTGAACCCGATGGTACCAGAGGATGACTCCAACGTCGAGACCGAGTGGATATAAGAGCGCACGAGGGCCGAATACAAGAGGCCGCGTCTCCCACTGTGTCGTGGTCGGTTGGAAAGGGGTGTGGTCTTACTCGCTCGAGAGTAGGGGGCATTACTAGGCTGAGTTTGACCAGCTCGGAAATGGGTTCGCTATCAACGTGCCGGATAGGTATTGGCTGACTATTGGCCAGGCGGATAGTGAGGTTTCTTACGCTCACTTGGACTGTGCTGCTTGGAGAGAGACAGTGCCATTTGGAGTGTACTGAACCCCGGTGATTATCCAGACTGAGAACAGTATTGACATGAGGATTTGGATGAGGATTGGCATGCTTGAGCTGCATCTTGCATCACATGGTCTTGGTATGGCCGATTGCATTCATATCTTGTATTATATAGCCTTGGTACGGCTGGTTGCATTTACGTACTCATCAGCATGATTCCGCATTACTCCGGCATTGCATTTTGAGCACGCTCATATTGCGCACACACTTACACCACCCTCTAAGCTTTTTATAAGCTTATGCACGATTGATGCGTGCAGGTGACGCCAGGACGCAGCTGTAGTTTCGCTGCAGTTAGAGCGTGCCACCGAGCTTTTGGAGTTTTTGTTATTTGCACTATCTTGTATTTCCCTTTCTACGCACTGTATTCAAAGTTTTTGTTCATAGTGGATTTTGTGATGGTGTTTTTATGGTTATTGTTCGTGGGTTATGCTTGGTTATGCTCATTACGAATCAAATTGATATAAGAAATCCTCCTTGTAGCATCCCAGGATCGGAACCTGGTATATGAGTGTCGGGAGCCGAGAATGGGGTACTACGGAGGCTGTCGGCGCCGGATTCGGCGATCGGGAATTTTGTGAGCCCGGTCTCCGAGTTCGGGGCGTGACATAGAAAGCTTAGAGGGTGGTGAAAGTGTGTGTGCAAGGTAGTAATGCAGATATGGAGCATCAGAGTAATGCGGAACATGCTGGTGAATCCATGAATACCACTAGCCATACCAAGGCTATACGATGCAAGACATAAATGATGTCGGCCATACCAAGGCCATGCGATGCGATATGCAACTCAAGCATATAAATCCTCATCTATATCCACATATCAATACAGCTCAAATCTGGAATATCACCGGGGTCTAGCACACTCCAAGCCAGATTGTCGTCCTATCGTGTGCAACAAGGTGAGTGGAAAAGACCTTACTACCCACCTACCAATATCGGGCGCGGCTCGTCGATAGCTGACCCATTCGTTGAGCTGGTCAAACTCAGCCTAGCATTGCCCCATCCTCTCGGGTGGGTAAGGCCGCACCCCCTTCCAACCGACCACGACACAGTGGAAAGCGCAACCGTCTGGTAATCGGCACTTGACACTCCTGCACCCACTTGGTCTAGAAGTTGGAGAAACCTCTTGGTACCATAAGGGTTTAGGGACTTTCACCCAGGGATATCTTGTAACATCCCAGATTTTTGCCAACATGGGATTAGACGTCCTTAGGCAATGGGTTGCTCCTAACACCTTATTAATTCGTCAGAACTGAACCCCACAGTCTAAAATCGCTTCTGAACCCATTTCCTTCACAAATCTCACCCTTCACTACCCTTGTTCTTTTAATTTTTCTAAGCACTTTCATCCTAGACACTATCCTAAACTAGCTAAGTAGTATAACTTGGATCACTTTATATACAAACTACAAAGGCCCAGTATCACCTCAGACAGAAATCTTACAGGACTAAACCCTTAGAATTAAGCGAGATTTAGCTAGTGTTAAACTAGAGTGCCTGTGAAATTAGCACCAATCACTTTAAATACGATCTGCAAGACCCAAAAGTTGTAGAATCATTGACGCTAGGTTACCCTAAAACCTAGGATCAATTTCATTACCCGGTTGCTCTCGGGAGCATCTCGAAACTCAGTATCGGATCTGGACCGCACGTCGGAAGTCCGATTAACACGAAGTTAAGGAACTAGGACCGCCTCGCTGGGCTTGACAACCATCTCGAAAATCAAGTCCAGACGATGTCCCACGGCCATTCGCTTGAGTCCGGAGCGAGGGAGTGTGAAAACCACTGTTTTCTTTACAAAATAAATATCTTGAATAGTGATCTGGCACCACTCGCTTGCGGATCAGTATCAAGCAACCAGACCGTCAGAATCAGACCAAATTACACCCTCGGATCAGGAGAAATTTCATACACATTTACATGTACTCGGAATCTCCGATCGTGATCTGCTGACCGTTGAACTGAAACTGGTCCGCCACGCGTGATCTAGAAATCCCACTGAAACGAAAACTTAATAGAACGTAGATCCAGCGTTAGTGAGCTTAAGTCCGACCTTTGGCTCAAGGAGGCCCGCCAAAAACCCTCTTTTGAGCTGAAACAATGCCGATTTGGTTATAATATAAGTATACCTTGTTCCCAAGTCTATTTCGGTGAGTTTCTAGGCTATATAAGGACCTTAAACCCTCTCTCATTTCAGCCATCCGAATTTGAGATTGAGAAGAGAGAAAAGAGAGAGAAAGTGTGGGAGCAGTGGGAGCTTCTTCCTGCCGTTCTTCCCTGCCGTATCCAAGCTTAAACCACTCCGTTCTTATCATTTTTCCGGCGATTCCGGCATCGTTTCTAGGTAAGAAACCCTAACCCTAATCTGTTTTGGGGTTTAGACAGTTGTAGGTTGTGAAATAGCTAACCTATTTCGTTCTATAGGTTGCCAAACTGCCGAATACAGAAGCTTAGCAAACCTATCAACTCCGTTACGATTCTACGACAAAAGGTACGGACTTTAGGTGTATAGGTTATGGTTTTCAATGCTTTCAATGTCAGATAATGATAGATTCATGATCTGCATGCAATTGCACATATACAAAGTGCTGTCTGTTTTCCGTTTCGATTAAAGATGAAAAATATGGAATTCTACATACTCTAGGTATTTGTAGAAAGTACGGTATACGTATATTTTTGGAAAATGTGTTTGACATGTTTATTTGCTATATGGATATACGATATATGGATAAAATACTTATTTGGCAAAAGGATTCGCCTAAATACATGTTTTACTTATATACACTATGTATGTTGAAATTGCGTATTCTAGAAAATACCATATACGTATCTATTTTGGAAGTGTGTCGGACATGATTATTTGTAGTATGAATATATGATATGTGAATAAAATACTTATTTGGCGAAAGGATTTGCCCTAATACATGTTGCTAACATACACTAAGTATGTTGTAATAGTGTATTCTAAGTGTTTGTAAAAATGACTGAATGAGTATAGAATTCTCATTCGTGCTCGCCATGACTAATTGTCATGGATAATTGATTGTTGTATTGGCGATATCCCTTTGACGAAAGGATTTGCCCTAAATCACGCCACGGCCAATATACACTATATATGCTAAAATGTGTGGCCCAAGTGTTTGTGGAAATGACTGAATGAATATGGAACTCGGATTCCTGCTTGCCATGACTATCCGTCGTGGGTGTACGCGTGTTATGATTGGGGCAACTCCCTAGTGAAAGGATTTGGCCTAATGCCTATGTGATCGACATATGTCACGTATGTTGATGTATGTTTGTTTAAGTGTTTCTTGAAAAGTCCGAATGAGTAGTAGTTAGCAAATTGTAATGTATAAGGGTGTTGAGATATGATTCTCAACCTCTTTTAACTATGTGTATGATCTCCTTGGATAGTTGTGTGATTAGGAATTGAACATATACAAACTCATGCTTGTGTTGTGATTCATAACATGCTCAATTGCTTTATGATTTTAACTATGTAATGCATATGCTTAAATTTATATTTACGTTGTATGATCCGTCATGGGTGATGGGGGAGCGGAGCAACGAGTGCGTGCAACAGCCCTGGCAGCCCTAAACGGATAATACCAGACCTTGATTGTATGAGTTGAATCTTGATCCACTACTACTTTATCTATCTGCACTTGATTGTGTTTAGGGCTATGATTATAGTCCAGACAATCGGTACCGGAATTGCAATCGTGGCTGTGATTCATTTGCCACGTGAGATGTGTTCGACGAACCCGAGTCGTACTTCGGTTGACGATAGTGGTTGGTCACGCGAAGTGCTTATGCACTTCATGTCGTTCAACTTGTTGTGCGCTCGAGCTAGCCGAGCTCGTCAAGTAACCCGGTCTTATGTATGTTCACCATGTTTGGTCATTACTGCTTGAACCTAGGGTACCAAACTTACCAGTGGAAATCCCGTTAACCATGGTACCTAGATCCGCTAAGACTCATGAGCCGGACATGGTGGTATGGGACACTGTGGCCGAGCTGTCGGCCTATGCTAGGGCCACGTGCCACCCCGTAGTGACCATTGAGCAACCCAAACTCGTGAGCCGAATACGGTGGTATGGGACACTGTATTCGAGCTATCGATACTTACGGCGAGAGCCGAGTACGGTGAGACCTGTACTCGTGCTGACGGGCGACGAGTCCTCTGTAGTATCTTCGAGTATACTCTAAGGTCTGTGATTGGCGATGAGCCCTTCACAGCAACTAGAGTATGAGTTGAGCTGAGTACGGTAAGACCTGTATTCGAGCTGACGGCCAGCGATTGAGCCGAGTACGGTGAGACCTGTACTCGAGCTGACGGTCAGCAATTGAGCCGCATACGGTGAGATCTGTATCCGTGCTGACGGGTGACGAGCCCTTTGCGATGCCTTCGCGATGCCTCTCGAACCATAATACCGTATGAGATTAACTAGGATTGACGACCCTAGAATGGATCATGTTTGGGAATGATACAAGGGAGGTACCTTAGTTTCGCAATACTACTGTTTGAAATGGACTAATAATAACTCGGTAATCATGCTCATCATCGCACCGCATGTGCCTAGTAGATGTGGAGCACTGAGGGAGGTATGCATTCGCGAACGTAGGATGATGTCGCATGAGGGTGGTTTGGCAAGGGCATACATCATCATGTCATTTCATACTTGCATTTAATAAGAGTAGTTAAACTTGTTTGATTGTACTGCTTTATCATTACTGCTTGACTGAGTTGATAACATGTTAACCTATGCTTTACTGTTCCACTGAGTTGATCACTCACTCCCACGTTACGGGACGGTGTTGTACACACCAACCAGATTTGTTTAGTTTCCGGTGATGGCGATGCTTGTGAAGCAAAGACGGACTACTTCTATGATGATAGGAATTCTCCTATCTGTATCTCTCTGGCAGGTCAATGAAAACCTGATATTGTATTGACGGGGCTATGGTACTTGGGATAGGAGAAATTATACTTCCTCACATTTGGTATATTTTAAAACTGTACTTGTAATTATTTAACCTGGTAATGTTATCACACTCTGGAGACTCATCATAGTTTATATATTTTATCTATCTATCACAGTCTTCCACTTGCAAATTTAGCTGTCTCTAGAGTATGATATGCTGTTTTGGCTTAATCTCACTCATGTTCAATACACGAATATAGTCAACATTCAATCATCATTCATTTTGTTGCATAAGTGATGTTCTGGAACTCGGGAGTTGAGTTTATGCTCGACCCCCGATTTTCAGGGCATTGCAAGATGGTATCAGAGCATGATTTAGATTAAACCGGATCTGGGTTATGGTCACACGACGCACTCTGACGCACTCTGACTTAGGAGGGAGCGACGGAACGTAGAAACAGTCATAGGTATCCCGATTTCGCCAATTGGCATAGTTCACTGAAAACGAACACCGAAATCGAGTCTGTATTCAACTATGGTCGCACGGGTCGACCTTAAAACATTCCTAGGCCGTCCATTGCTGATTCTAGATCACAACCCACCCCACCCCAACCGTTGAAAATTGGTAGAAGACGGGATAAGAGTGATGATGATAACTACTCCGAATCCTCGGAGCTTCTCTGGACTCCTCACAGAGACTTCCCGAATCCATGAGGAAAGAAAGCAGACAATATAAATAAATTCTAATACATGCGAAATTGATTAATGAATTCTCAAAAATGAGTTCACAACCCTTTAAATAGGGATACCAAGTAACGAGAATGAAATCAGAAACGAACTACAACTAAAACTCCCAGGTCGTGATGTCTACTAAGTGCGCAAGGCTTTCAGCCAAAAATAGTAAGTGTCCTATTTGACTTCACCAAACTGTTCTCCTAATTATTCTAAGCCCTTTACGCGATGATCACAACTCCTAAAACCCAACGGAGTAAGAGTAATCAAACCAAAACTACTATTTTTGGTAAAACGAAATTGAAACGGGGAAATGACCGTCAATCGAAGGGTTTTCTTGCAATTCTGGGCTGCACAACCTGGCATAGCAGGGTTGGTTGGCTTCATTAGCTCGTTCTACCCCAAATTCATATATTTTACGTCAGATAACTCATTCCAGATTGCAAGTTACGTCCGATTATCCCGAAACTACCCGAAATGGAGCGAAACGGAGTCGGGGGCCTCCCCACTTAAATCTACTAAGACCCAGGATCGAACCAGGGTGCTTTTGGCACCTTGGGAGCATGGTGAATAGGGCCCCACCGCGGCGGCGCGGCGCCGGCCAAGGCGGACCGCGGTCACGGCGGTCGACCGCGGTCAGGTGGGCCCTCTGGTGTGGGGCCGGGCCTGGGCCTGGTCGGCCAGACCTCCCCTATCACGTGGCACGTGCGGTTTTGGCTGGGGTTTGAGATTTTAAGGGCTGGAGCACCCCTCTCTCTCACATCTTTCTTTCCAAACGCCCTCCCCTTCTATTTTCGATTTTTCCCTCAAATCTCTCCTCCAATATTTCAATCCGCCATATTCGGCCATGATTCACGAACTTTCATTGATCACAGCAGCCCCAGCCACCTACCCTACCCCTTCCTTTCACGTTTGAGCACTTACATGCCTCATTTGGAGCTCAAATTCGGGTAAGCTCTCAACCCATCTCATCTATTCATTTTCCTCCTTCAATCCCTGTCAGTTGGGGCCTTTATAATCTTTGTTGAGGCTCAAACTCGCGGAGGAACAAACCTCCATCCCTTACTCTCTCTCCCCTTCACTTTTCATTGAATTTCCATGGCCCTATTTGAATTGGTTACGACCATTTTTACGCTTTCCCACACAAGGCTCATTTTCCAAAGCCTATACCAATAATTTTAATCCCCACCCACCCTCCTACCAACCATGTCACTCCCAATCCCGAGGTAGGATTAGTAATGCGGTCCCATTCAATACAACTTAAAACCACTTGCCAGATAGTGTTGAAGTGATAAAGTCCCTTGATACACATTAACCCACCACACTCTGATAGCTTAAGCTTTTAGAGTAAATGGTTGTTTGACAAATAGACTCTTGGAGTTTTGGACCTAGAGCGGTGCTTCGACAGACCTGACCGTGTAGGAAATCCAACAAATTAATAATGTGAACCTTAGGACCCTCTTAGCTGGTATGAGCATGTGTGACATGCTCGGGCGTAGTTAAATTCAAGTTCGGGCAACTCAATTCCACTTAGACAACTTTAACCCTAAGCGATAACCAATTTCTTGTATTAGAAACCATCTAGCGTAAGTCGGCTTGATTAGGTTGGAGCGAGACCCCGTTCCTTCGTTAAATCCCCTTGGTACTCATAGGCTTCTTTAACAACTCTTAGGAAGCTTGTTTAACGTAGAACCTATTCACGCCCAGAGAAAACTTATAGATCCCTTGGATTTAATGTTAGGTCAAATCAATACGACCCTTAGAATTGCCTTCTCAAGGACTTAGTCTAATTGACTAAGAGGAAGTTTGAATATCATGTGATTTAAATCACAAGACACATTCAATTTATTTTCTGGGAATTATGCTATTATTTCTGATTGTTCGTATGTGAATCATTGATAAACATTGAGAATTAAGTCTGAAGAATTTTATCCACCTTTAAAAGATGAAAAAAAAAATAGTGAGATCGACAAAAAAGTCATATATGATAAAAAGTCTAAAAAGAATGAAGAATGAAAAGACTAAAACAAATGAATTAATAAAAAAGGACTGTTGATATAAAATCAAAATTTGAAAAAAGAAGGAAAAGGGGATAAGTTCAGAATCAACACTTGATTATTCAATTAATCCTGAGATAATTAGCATGGCTAACATTATGAAATGATAGTATTTTTATGGAAAGTAAGTTTAAATTCGCTGAGCATACTAAGAAACTTGATATATGAACTTATGCTCTTAAGTGATTAATAAAGAACCTATTTGATTGATTGCTAGTGTGATTCGGCTCTAGGTTTTCAAATTTTCACTCTTGCTTCCTTGGATTCTACTCATTCATACTTGATTGTACAAAAGATTATTTTCTGAAAGTGATTTGAACATTGAGAATTAAAGATTATGTCATGTATGTTTTGCTCGAGACTAGCAAAATGCTGGTTGGGGGGTGTGTTGAGTGTCAAATATTGCATATTTACCCCTGTTTATATCTTGGTTTTATGAATATGATAATGTTTAATTGTTATATTTTATACATGTTTGTATTGCAAGGTGAATCTGAGAGCTTGGATTGAAAGAATGTTAAAAGCATAGATTTGATGCTCAAGAATCACTAAGGCAATGGATGAATGTTAGAAGACCAAGATTGAAGATATCAAGACCCCAAGATTCAATGAAACCAAGTGGAGAAGGAAGGAAGTTGAAAGTGTAAAGTGCAGAAATTCACAGAATCTAAACTTCACTGTTTATGTCATCAATCGCCGGTCGATGACATTGAAGCCATTGTTCGATGACATCGAACACAGGTCGATGACATTGAAGAATTACGGGAAATCAAGTTTGCTTGCTGGATAAATTAGATGCAGTTCTCGATGACATCGAAGCCCTATTCGATTGCTCAAAGACCTGCTCAATGACATCGAGATTTTTATGGATTTTTGGAGCAACTCGCCTAAACACTCTGGACACATTCTCAATTGATTGAATACCCTTCGATGACATAAAGACTTTCACAGTGTGAAAGGTGTTACGCAGTGCGAAAAGGTGCGACTTCTGGATTCAAGTTACGCTCGATAACATTAAAGGCTATTCGATGACATTGAAGGCGTTACATAGAGTGCGTAAATTTGAGGCAGTTTTCACAGACGGTCGAATAAAGGCTATAAATTGGGTTCTTTAAGGAGTTTTATACATGAATTAGGTTTTAAGAAGTAGAGCCAAAAGGTTGAGTAGCCTCCCAAGAGTTTTTCTTCTTTTCTTATTTATTTCTAATGCTTTATTTTAGGGTTTTAGATCCAATCATGTCTATGGTTGGCTAAACCTCTTAGTTAAGGCTAAGAGGTGAAGCTTGTAGCATGTTGGGATGATTTTCTTGCTTTGATTCTTGATTTTCTTAAACCTCATTGGTTTCTAGTCTGAATTTAAGGAATATTTTCAGTTTTTAATGATTTATTGTGACTCAAATTATAATAGAAGTTGTGATGGCTTTGAATATCTTCTTTTCCTGTTTTGAGATTATGAGATTGGTAAATCTTGTTGTTCACCATCATCTCCTGGGCATGGTAGGATTATGGAATCCCTTCCAATCATCACAATACTCCTTCATGTGTGGCTAGGTCAATGAAGAGTTCAAATTTGGTTTAATTGCTTCATCATCCAATTAGATAGGATAGGACTTTAATTCCAATTGTGTCTCTTGAATCAAAGTAAGGTAGCATCCTGATTGTTACAAGTGGATCTGTAAGACCCGTATCCTAATCCGTACTATTCTGTCGACTCCCGTGATTCTTCCCAACGAATTCCGGCAACCTGCGACCTAAGATCGACGTTTGCGTATGACCCTACGTCGTATCTTATAGATTTGAGTCGGCTTAATTTGAGACTTGTACCATTTCGAGCCCACCGTCGCCGCGGTTTCAACGCCGCATCTTGCATACCGATCTGATACCCTGGCAGGGAGATGTGAGCCTACGTTTATTTCGAAGAAAACACCATGCATTTGCAGTCCCAAGAGAATCTCTACATCATGTCTCATCAATCAATCACTTAAATCAATCAATCAATCACCTCATGTCAAGTACAAGAGCAACCCATGCTTTCTTTCTCCACAAGTCAAGCAAACCCCAAAAGTCGACAAGTCTCTCACCTCACCCATCACTCACTTCACATCCATCACCCATCACTCTCTCTCTTTACAAATCAACCCTCTCTCTCTCTCTCTCTCTCTCTCTCTCTCTCTCCTCTACTCTCTCTCTCTCTCTCTCTCTCTCTCTCTCTCTCTCTCTCTCTCTCTCTCTCTCTCTCTCTCTCTCTCTCTCTCTCTCTCTCTCTCTCTCTCACAAAATTCCAAGCAACCAAAAGGAGTACACATCCATGCATTTCTAAGGAGAGAAAGATTTGTGTGTGGCCCACTTCCTCTCCCAAAAACCTTCATCCTACCCATTCATTTCTCATCTTCTACCATCAAAGTGAGACACAAGGAGATCGGCTTTCCATCGGACCAAGAAGATCGAATGGTGGGTGCTTCTATAGGTTAGTTTCATATTTTTATGATGGGCCAAGTGAGGCCTACCGATCGATGGTATGGATCTCATTTTGGACCCTAGGTGTGGCCGATGGCCCACCTTAATTCTCATGATCATTCCATGATGGGGCCATTCTCCATGGACCCCATCATGTTGTTTATTTTCCTTGCATAAAAAGAGGTCATCTAGACCGTCCATTTTGGGTGGAGAAGGAACCTCCACCGTTGATCTTTAATTTAGTGGGCCCACATGTATTGGGACCCACTTTATGTATGATTGACTGCTTAAAAAGGAGGGCCCATAGTGTCGGGGTCCCTCCATCACACGTGTGTCCCACTTTTTCTCTCTCTCTCTCCCCCTCTCTCTTTCATTTCTTGCTATTGTATGTAATGATGTGGCCATGTGACCCACCTGGATGGACCCCACCATCAAGCATGTATTTTATCCAAGCCATCCATAGGTGGGGCCCACTTTATATATGTGTTGTATCCACACCATCCACCCATTGGTGGCCCACCTAGGCAGCCATCTGTAGGTGGGCCCCACCTTATATATGTGATGCCCAAACCATCCAACGTCTAGGGACGCTGGACGTAGCCGTGCATGTGGAAGTGTGGACTATCACGTGGTGTATGACGCTGGGATGAAAATAAGAATATTAGTTGGATTTTTTAAACTCTTTGGGTGGACCACTCATGCAGGCCCCACCTGGATGTATGAACCCAATCCAAGCCGTCCATTCCATTCCCCAGCTCATTTTAGACGTTGAGCTGAAAAATGAAGTTAATCCGATTTTCTGGCGGGTCATAGCATAAAAAATATTGATTTTTACCTTTAAAAATTGACTAGGACCCACCTTGAGCCAAAACATGCTCAATATTGGGCTCGTTTGGTCGGTCTTGAGTCAGGAAATGCAATGGCTAGGGAGGATTTTGCTTATGCGGGCCCCACCTAGGAAAAACCTCAAAATTTCATTAATTTCTTTTTAAAAAAATATAACACAATAGCAGTAGGCGCTGCTGTTGCTGACAACCCAGGGACGCAGTAGCGTCCTGCGCTGGCCGTGGGCGGACGGGCAAGGACCACGGGTCCCAGCCGTGGGCCCCACCATTTTGTGTGTGGAACATTAGAACCGTGCATTTGGTGGCCCCATTTTTGAGCAGTGGCCCCTCCAAAAATCAGCCGTATAGATAGTTTAGGTGGCCCACGTCATAGGAAACAATGGGATTAAACGGCTGCCATTGAAACTCTTTTGGGTGTCACGGAAGCTCTAGACCAATGTGAAATTTGTTTTCCCTCTTCATCTGGGTCTACGTGACCTTATCAATGGATTGGATGGCATACAAACGTTATGGTGGGCCCCACGTGGAACCCACAAGTGGACGGTGAAACCCACTATAGTGTGTATTTTGTCCACACCGTCCCGAGTACTAGATGGTGGGATCCACCCCCCCCCCCCCCCCCCATATTCTTTCCACACCGTCTACCCTTATGGGACCCACCATGATGCATGTGTTACATCCAAGCTGTCCAACCATTTTGAAAGCCCATTTTAAGGCTTGAGACTAAAAAAAAATATGACAGATCTATTTATCAAATGGACCACACGATGCTGTGAGCATTGAACGTCTGCCATTAAAATCCCCTTGGTATCATAGAAATTCTGGATTAACATGAAAATTACTTTTCTGTGACCTTATGATCAGATTGGATGAAAAATAAATGTTATGGTGGGCCTTGGGAATTTTAATGGTGGAAATCATTATCACCACTTATATTTTGGTGTGGCCCATTTGATATACATGGGGCCCGTTGGTGTGGCCCATCTGATATACATACGGCCCATGTGATTAGGTCCATCCTGATGTATTTGTGGCCCATTGTCGAGGCTCACCTTGATGAATATAAGGCCCGTTGTTAAGGCCCATCTTTATATAAATAAGGCCCATTATTGAGGCCTACCTTGATGTATTCGTGGCTTGTCCATTGAGGCCCACCTTGATATATATGAGACCCATGTTGTGAGGCCCATTTGATGTATTGGAGGCCCATGGGTTGAGGCCCAATGGGATGTACATAAGGCCCATTGTAATGTTATTCCACCATGGTTTATGTGTTGACCGTTATAGTGGGCTATGCCTTGGAAGCAATGATGGTTTGATTTCCACATTGTAAGAATAATGTTGGTTGAATGTCTGCATTATAACTCTCTCTAGGGCCCATTGATAGGCCCGTACTTATTACATGTAGGTCGTTTAGGCCCATCTTCATTGTGAGGATAGTTCATCACTTTATAACATGCTTAGTATAATTCCATACCTCATGCCATATGCATCATATGTATGCTTGATATGAGTAGTGATTGATCATAGCATATGCCATTGGGCAGATTACTTATGGGACTCATTGATAGGAGTTACCCACATAAGCGCATGGTACGCACGAGATTGTTGCATGATTGTACGGTGTGACTCATGCATCTCGTATATGTGTGACTTGATCATTGTATGCCCTAATGACATCAGGGTCGTAGTTCCACAGGCACATCGTGGGTGGCCGTATTGGATACCGGAAATACTTGGTTCTACCACTGTGGGCACTTAGGATGTCCTTAGGTGAAAATCTCAGAACCTTTTTGGTACCAGGAGATGCTCAAACGTCTAGACAGAGTGGATACATGACGGCCCGAGTGACGAATACCAGTAGGCCGCGTCTCCAACTATGTTGTGGTCGGTTGGAAGGGGGTGTGACCTTATCCGCCCGAGTGAGGGGGCTATAAGCTAGGCTGAGTTTGACCAGCTAGCAAATGAGTCCGCTATCGACGAGCTGGGTAGGTATTGGTAGACTACTGGTCAGGCTGATAATGAGGTCTATTCCGCTGACTGGGCTGTGCGGCTAGGGAGGCGGCAGTCAGTGTGGAGTGTATTAGACCCCGGTGATATCTCACAGAGGAACTGTACTGATATGTGTACTTGATGAGTACTGGCATGCTTACTTTACAACTCGCATATGACATTTGGCTACATAGGCCTCGCATCGCATGGCCTTAGTATGGCCGATAACATTCATGTCTTGCATCACATAGCTTTGGTACAGCTTATAGCATTCATGGACTCACCGCATATTTTTGCATTACTCTAATATTATACACTTGGCGCTTGCCTTACACACATACTTACACCATCCTCTAAGCTTTTGTAAGCTTATGCACGATCGTTGCGTGCAGGTGGCCTTGGATTGCGGTAGTGTTGAGGCAGGAGCGCACATCAGATCATTTTGGAGTTTTTGATCACCCTGTATTTCCCTTTCCACATTGTACTTAAAGTTTTTGATATAGTGGATATGTGGTGATGTTGTTTTATGACTTGGTTATGCTTGTGGTTATGCTCCATTACAAAAAAAAAAAATCATACTGAAAATCCTCCTTGTAGGATCCCAGAATCAGAATCAGGCATGTGAGTGTCGGGATCCGAGAATGGGGCACTATGGAAGCTGTCGTCGCCAGATTCGGTGATCGAGAATTTTTGTGAACCCTTTTTCTGAGTTTGGGGTGTGACAGGATCCTTGGCAACCTAGTTCTCACTTTTCAAATGATAGTTTTAATCAACATTATTCACAATTACTCTCTTTTATTCCAGATTTAGGTTTAGATCTTATTCTAGTTCTAGTTCTAGCTATTTTCAAAATACGTATAAGTTTAGTCCCCGCGGATTTGACCTTGGTCTCACTGAATTATTACTTCATCGCGACCCTACACTTGGGGTTGTGAACAAGGCTATTTATAGTGCCAGAATGTGCACAA
Organism: Magnolia officinalis; assembly: GCA_021015155.1. NCBI lineage: Eukaryota > Viridiplantae > Streptophyta > Magnoliopsida > Magnoliales > Magnoliaceae > Magnolia > Magnolia officinalis. The sequence continues at coordinate 57,161,506 of JAJHSJ010000001.1, forward strand.
TAGTCTACGTGACTCTTTTTCCATTAAGGTTGCCCTTAGGCAGGTTGTTTTCGATTTAGAGGGCCTCACCGGAGGTCCACTAGCTTATCTACACCATAGGGCAGGTGCCCCGCCATGAGATTTATGTTTCATCACAACCGAGCAGCAATTGAACACTCTGATTAGCCGTGAAGACCCAACTTGTGATGGACGGACATTGATGATTGATCGGGACTTCGGCTATAGAGGTATATATGGGGAGATATCCTTAACTCACACATCGAGTTTGGTTGAAACCCAACGGTGGGAATCTCGCAAACTTCGCAAAAGAGCAAAGAGCCCAATTCACATAAATTTCAGGTTTCTGCCTAGGGCATTTGCACATCCCATGCACCCAGCCTTCGGCCCAAGTTAAGCGATTTTAGACACTATCCCAAATCGACATCCACAATGGACGTTAAGCCCGGTAAGACGGTCGTTATTTTATAGTTTCGAGTCTAGCGGGCCACTAACATGCGATTTATATCTGATCCGATGAATCTGGACATTTTCGGGATGAATTAGGCAGCAAAATTTCTCATGCACGATGATTGGGGTTTGGATTAGTTAAATTCATAGTATAACCTACTCGCAATTAGTGGAAATGGTAACTCGGCTCTAATCACCATAATCAAGGACAATAATTCAATTATACTCAAAGCTATCTAGATTAAAAATAGAAAATATTAATTTAATTAAATAGGATGATTCCTATTATGATTAGAAACAATTTCTAAGAAGACATCGAATATAAAACTCTAAGATGAAAAAGATATGCGCAGTTCATCGGCAATATGTAGTTACATAAAATTTCAGTTTCAATAAGTCTATTTCATATAATAATTTTGGTACTTTTAATTATTAGATTATTTTAAATTTTTTTAGTAGTTCATCATCATGTATACTTTATCTCTACCAAAATTCATTACATTTCAAGGTATAGAAATATTCTAAAAATTCTGGGAGTACCTGTTGCTTGAAATTAATGATTTTGGTACAATTTTGAAAATGTACTAAATTTAACCTCCTTTAGTTTTTCTTTTTGTAAAACTAGACTCATTAAACTTCAATTTGGTTTTTGAATCACCTTAATCGGAGTTGTAGAGAAATAGATATGACCTTTTGAAGTCAATACACTGAAACTGTCAAAATCCGAACATGTAGAATATTGCTAAATAGAGTTACTCGGTTGCACCGAGTCACAATCGGTGCAACCAAACCCTGCTGTCCAAATTTGCTCGATTGTTTGATATTTACTTGGTGCAACCGATCAATGCTGCCCTAGTTTCCTTAGTTTGCTCGGTGCAACCGAACCTTGTTGTCCTTATTCTTCAAAATTCTCAAATTTCACTTCGTCGGGCGGTTTTGGTGGATCTGAGGTCACTCCTTTTAGCCCCAAACATGTGTGAATACACACACAAACATGCACTCAAGTCCAAAAATCAAATGTACTTCCCAAAGACGTCCAATTCCCAACTGATAAAAACTCGGGGCGTTACACTCCACTTGAGAATCAAGATAATTGAATCTGTAGCAGTAGGGTTTTCATTTCATAAAATACATTAGATTCCTATACTCATTCTGGTTGTGCAAATATTGCCTCCTCTACACCTAAGAAAGAAAATCACTGTTGCAAGATTCGACTGCATCTTCGAATCATCATTTTAAGATAAGTACATTATCAATTATTTTATTTTATTTAGTTTTTTCAGAAATAGCCTGAAAATCTCTGTTGGTTGATTTGTGATAGTGTCATACCCCCAAACTCGGAAAATGGTCTCACAGAATTCTCGATCGTCGAATCCGGTGCCGACAGCCTCCGTAGTACCCAATTCTTGGCTTCCAGCGCCCATATGCCAGATTTCGATCATGGGGTCCTATAAGGAGGATTTTTCGATGTACATTTATCTCATAAGAAGCATAACCACAAGTTTACCCAAATCACAAAGACAACATCATCATCACATATCCACCAATATAAACAATTGAATACAGTACTGAAAGAGAAATACATATATCAAAAATCAAAGCTCCAGAAGACAGCTGCACGCTCCAAGCTCAATGCTACTGCGACCTAACGCCATCTGCGCGCATGTATCGTGCATAAGCTTATAGAAAGCTTAGAGGATGGTGTAAGTATGTGCGCAAGGTAAGTGTCAAGTATGTAATATCAGAGCAATGCAGAAACATGCTAGAAGGTCCATAAATACCATCAACCTTATTCAGGTTATGCAGTGTAGAAGCATAGTAAACCAAATGCTTTGTGCTGAGGATGCAATGTGATATGTGGTGTGAATGAAATGACCAAGCTGGAGTGTGAAGTCAGGATAATAGTACGTAGTATCATAGGCTATGGGGTCCATCACAAGGGACTTCAATCCAAACTAGTCCCATACATAAATTTGGATAGCCAGACCCAATGTGGTAAACTCCTAATCTCAGGTTGGTCGCACGCCCTGTTGAGGGTCGAATATTGCATATTAGACCCCAATTACTGCATAGATTTACGAACATGACACTGCTTAATGGAGTATTTTAATTGTGTTTTGTTGCAGGATTCAATCAGGAGCGTTGACTGGAAACTGATAGTAAAAGCATGGATTTGGCACTCTGATATCACAAAAGCAAGGAACGTACCCCAGGGGACCAAGATTATCGAATTTACACACCGGAGATCCGCGAAAATCGAGAAACTGAAGTTCAAGTGGCCCGAAATTGGTTCAGAATGAAAGATCGCAGGGTTCCCACTATCCGTTCAGGTCAAAACTTCATACATGACCTGAGGGCCATAAATTAACCGTACAATTCGAATTTCATCCGTTCGATCCCTGTGGAAGTGACCCAGCGGACAGATCAGCCCACAAATTGTCAAACTGGGGCCCACCTGTTATCTGGATATGCTTCACTTTCGGTCTCAACCCGTTTTAGGAAGTGACAAAACAGATGGTTGGATTGGATTTCTCATGGACATCACGGTGGACCCCGCATGTACAACGCATGTACATGAGAATGCACGTGACCGCGCCACACCGGACGGTCAGCCCGATCAAAGCCGGGCTGACCCGCGCCATCTCCTACTGGGCGACAGCAGACGGACGCTGTCCGTCCATTTTTGAGTAGTGGACCCCACCCATCACTCAAATCGTAAATCTGAACCGTTCACTATGTACATAGGGGGGTAGTCACCTCACCTAGGTGCCGTTTCTCAACCTTGCAAAATATTGGAAGATCCTGATCGTTGAAACACAGGATGGACGGCTGGGCTATACTTCAGTGGGCCACGACAGAAGCTCGTCCAAAACCGATCAAAACCAAACGGTTTTCCGAGTGGATCTCAATGAACGGCGTGGATATCCCCACTGACATCATCCATGGGCCCATCAACCATCACAGAGCTGCATGCGAAGCTCTGTCTTGCGGGATTCTTTGTAGCTTGCGGACGATTCTTGTGGTCCCCACAAACTCTCCGGTTCAATGATCCGAACCGTTCAATGGTCTCAGAAGGAGGGTATTACCCTCACCTAGGCGTCACTTTTCTACCATGCGATCTAGTGCAAGATCCCAGCCGTTAAACGGAGGACGGACGGCGAAGGAAAAGATGCTGAGGGCCACACCGAATCTAATCAAGAACTGGTCATTTCTGATCGGTTTCTTGAACTGAAACCAATGGACGGAATGGATTTTTCATGCATCACTGATCATGCGTCCCACCTTCATCACAGCGTAATAATTACGCGAGCTCTGTTCGCGGACAGATCTGCGGCTGATCGAGATGGGCCACGTTGCAATCTTTGGGACAAAGATCTGAACCATCCAATGTAATCAGGGGGAGAAATCGACCAAACCCTGATCCTTTCCATCTGTCCATGTACAACAACAGAAGTGCACAATCCAGATCATTCCCATACATTGATCAATGCCATGGCTCACCAAAAGCTCAGATCCTCTTCAATTTTGGCACGATATCCTAAATCAACCTCCCAGAGCCAATGAACAACTCCGATAAGGTGTGAAGTCACTACAAGTGGGCCCCACAGTCACCACCGATTCTAATACCCCTGCGTGGGTGAGTTTCTGCTTTCCTTGCTGCGAAAGGATTATTACTGCGTAACGCAAGGAGTTCCAGCCGACCTCCTTATGCACTGAAGGACCCTGGCAGCTATAAAGGGAAGAGAGAAACGAGAGGCTGGGGAGCATCTTAACTGGGAGAATCAGAGAAGAGGCTGAGCTTGGGCTTGTAGAGCAGCTGTGGAGAGAGTTCTGTTAAGGTTTTGTTTTGTTTGTGATTATTTTTAAGGGACTCAGCCAAATCATGTCCGGCTAAAACCCCTTAGCTAGGGCTAAGGGGTGAAGCTTGTAGTGAGATGGGATTTTACTTTATGCCTTTAATTTATTTCTTTTTGTGAACTGAATTGATATTATTTTGATTATTTAAGGGAATACTTTTAGGTTTTAATGGTCTGTTGTGACTAAAATTACAATGGGTCTGCGATAGCTTTGAGTATGTTCTTTTCCTTTTGATGTTTATGACGTCAGGAAGCCCTGTTGTTCACCATCGTCTCCTGGGCATGGTTGGATGTCGGTACCCTTCCTAACCTTCATAATCATCTGATTGGTTGGTAATTAGTTTAATTCTATTATTTACTTTGTCTCCTGGGCATGGTCTGGTGATGGAATCCATTCTAATTCATATACCTTTCATCTCTTGAAAACCGTATCAAAGGACGTTCAGTTTGATTTTCATGGTTTCACCCTTCAGCTGGATGAAGATAGGATTCTAAGTCCAGTGGAATCTAGGAACAGGCATAAGATCTCCCTGATCTCTACAAGTGGATCCTCTGAATCCCTAGTTTCCTTCCTCTGAATTTCTAAATTTTAGATAATTATTTCACCATTATTCCTCAAATTACAAGTGATTTAGATTTCATCTTAGGATAGTTCTAGCTCTAGTTGGTTTCAGATTACGTATAGGTTTCAGTCCCTGTGGATTCGACCTCGGTCTTACTGAGTTTATTACTACATCACAACCCTATACTTGGGGAGTGAACAAGTTTTTGGCGCCGTTGCCGGGGACTGACGGCTACGATTTCTAAAATTGACTAGTTTTAGAATTAGTTTAAGATTAGGATTTTTACTAATTTTAGGTTAGGATTTTTTTTTTTTTCTGTTTGATTTATAGAAACTAACCTGTTTTCTTGTTTTTGTAGGATCCTGAGATAGAAACTTCTAATTTGGTAATCTCTTCCTAATTTTTCTACTTTTTCTATTTTTAAAATTAGGATTTTAGTTTTAGAAACTTTCTTATTCTAGGTTTCCTTTTTAGAAACTAACATTGCTTTCTATTTTTGGATTAAGATTTTTAAATTAGAACTTTCTAACTTTAGGTTTAGAACTTTCCTCTTATGTTCTTAGAAACTAGGTTAGTATTTTATTTTTTAGAAACTTTCTGACTTTAGGATTTTTATTTTTAGAAACTAATTTCTTTTGTTTTGTTTTCAAGTTTTAACTTAGGAATCTTTAACCTGGTAACTTCTTTCTAACTTCTTCCCCTCTTACTTTCCATACTGTTATAGGATCTTTTCTTTTATTTTTCTTAGGAGTAGATTTAGAATTAGGGTTTTACTATGCAAGAGTTGGAACGTATATATGCTGAGATAGCTAAGGAATCTTGGAAAAATTTTTTGATGTATGATGATAATGATGGAAAACAGCCTATGCCTCAAATATTTTCTGAAAATTACTTCAACCAATCGAAACATGATGCTCCACCGATTAAGAAGTCCTTCGGTGATTATCTACGGGAAAATAATTGCATTCCACGAGTTAAGAAAACAGTACGTGATTATTGGAATGATAACGCGTATCAACTCCCGACCGATGACCCGTATGACTATAACCAGTGGAACCATCAAAACTAGGAAGATGAACCAACAACATGTAATGATTATTCTCTTGGATATCCTACCATTGAGAACCGACCAGAAACGATCCAAGAGGATTCAATTCAGTATACCATGGAATGCCTTACGGAAATGAGAAAAGCGATGGAAGCACTTAATTCACGTCTCGATAAGATAGAAGAAGCTCGTTCATCCCAACCACAACCCATTCAAGAAATACAATGCGAGGAAGGTGATCCTAACTCAATTGTGGAAAATTCTAGAATTTGGAATACAGAGTTGGGTTGGGATAATGAGCATACGGTTCAAATTCCCGATGAGTCGATTTCAATGATGGTCCAAAGGAATGGTCAAGAGACATGGGTGTCTTTCAAATATAATGATAGTGACACACTACACTCACATGACACACAGGATTTCAATGATGAGGGAGAGGTTGGTTTATGCGAACCTCAACCCAATTTAAGAGTCGAATGTGAGGAAAGCGATCCCATCCCAAGTACGTACTGCACTGAATTGGAAGCTGAGAAGTATTGGGATGAAATTCATGAGAGCACAGCGGAAGTTTCACGGGAAACAACTTCAATTATGGTCCAGGAAGATGATCACGAGGCACAAGAAGTTCTACTCCACCTATCTGACATGGCCAATTTAGATGTGGAGGATGAACCACTTTCACCTAAACCTTCCAACCTTTGTGAGGCATGTCTGGACATTCCCCTGAACTGAATGTTGATATGATTCAGGAGATGGACGAGTTACTCCATACGACTTGGGAATTTGAAACCACCCAGTTGAGGCCACCATCTGAACCGTTGAGTTTTGACGATTCAATACCTCTTCTGAGTAGTATCAATGAACAGAGTTCGCACATTAATGTTTCATCTACTGATTTTCAATCTGTCTGTATAGGACTGGAGCAAGAGAGCGTACATCCATCCACTGTCAAGGATGATGGATTCCTTGAGCAGATCATCACGAGCTCCAATGTGGAAAATAAGTCACACTCAGCTGAACTGCCCAACACTTGGGATTGCTTGGCACACTTTGCAGATTCAAACGATCCCATGTTAAAAGATAAAGTGGATGCCTTGCAAGACGACATCTCGATCGACATCACTGATCGAGAGAACACTTATTCTGAAGTCCCTTCTTCCCCTGATCCTAAATGTCTACCATTAAGGGAGGAGGAGCTAAAAATTAAACCGAAGTCTGATACTTCGGAATGTGTTGAGACTACACCACTTCTTGAAAATTTTTCTCAATTTTATCTACTTGTAGTCTCTGATTCACCATGGGATACTAACTTCGAAACTTCTTCTGTCGCAGGTGAATCGTATATACTCTGGATACCTCAGGCGAATCAACGACAAATTTTTGATGAGGTACATAAGTTTCTCTGGAATGTCATGCTCCAGGACATCCAAGCCTATTGCAAAAAGGGCTTTTGGATGATCCTGTTAAGAAACCTACTGAGAAATTTATCACGATACTGGCCAGAAGAGGAACCGTGCGGCATGACTTAGTAGCTTTTCCCTGCTTTCTTAGGACTAAGGTAGTTTCCTTTATGTTGTTTTAGGATAGACGGTAAACTTAGCACTCCTAGGAGGCAACCCAGCTTATCAATTTATTTCATTTTCCTAGTTAGTTAGTTCAATGTTTGTGGGTAACATTACTGCAAACCCTCACGAGACTACAACTCGTCCACTAGGGGAAACCTAGGGGTTTAAAGGCTTGTTGCATGCGCTAAATGCAATCGAGAGCACCTGCGAAAGTGGTATAGATAGGATTTTATTTTATTTTATTTTGTTAGTTTTGTGTTGCTCTCTCTCTCGTGCTGATTGGATTCCATGCTGCCTGCACTTGGAATGTCTCTCTCGATTCGTTATCCAGGTACTATCTTCCCATCACTTTTTCTTTACTGTCGTTGTCTCATGTGCATTGCATACTCATATCTTTTACATTGAGGACAATGTAGATTTTAGGTTGGGGGTGGGAGATTAGGTTAGGTTACCTAATCAGTGTTTTCTTCGTCTTGAGCAAAAAAAATTGTGAAAATTATGAAAATTTTTAAAATTTTTCTGGACTTTCTGGTGAATTCGAAGTGATTTGACGACCATCTTTTATTCAGAATTACATGATATGGAATGTTGGTGATTTACTACTCTTGGATTCAGTTGTCCGATACATTTCACAGTTAAGGTTGAATTATTAATCCATGATTAGAAGTTGTAAACATTATTGAGTCATGATTTCACATGTCACATCTCGCTTGCACATTAAGATTTCAGTTTGAAACTGAAGGGTTAATTTAGTGCTCAGTAAGCATAGAAGGAACCAACTTGAACAATTGCCCGTCATGATCAATTAAAAGGAAAAGATACCATTGAAAAAGGTTAGGCGAAGAATCTTCACCATAGGTTTGCTCCCTATAGGTGTGGATTTCATTCACCATAGGTTTGCTCCCTATAGGTGTGGATTTCATTCCCCATGGATAATATGTGAAGAAGATTTAAGTGTACGGTCTTCACCATAGGTTTGCTCCCTATAGGTAGGGATTGGACTCCCCTTCTTGGCATTACGATAAAAAAAAAAAAATCAAAGGCTGAAAGAAAGAAAAAGAATGATCTATGAGGGACCTTTTATTTTAGGTTTTGGGTGTCCTGAATGCTCTTCCTGGCAATCAATGATATCCTGAAATAACAAATTGAATCTTAATGTTGACAAGACGAGAATTCACTATACACCCATGGAACTCAATGTTTAGAATTTTTCTAATTAATGGATAAAATTCTTGAACTTGATTATGAAGTTTACTATGTACTTGAGTCCAGGAGAAAATAATTTCCAACATTCATGACTCTTAGAGTTTTTGCATCTCGATTATTCTTCACTAATCACTCGTGTTCACAGGAGTTATCTCGTAATTCTCAACTTATTCTTCGCATACTTTGCTCGGGACTAGCAAAATGCTGGTTGGGGGTTGTGTTGAGGGTCGAATATTGCATATTAGACCCCAATTACTGCATAGATTTACGAACATGACACTGCTTAATGGAGTATTTTAATTGTGTTTTGTTGCAGGATTCAATCAGGAGCGTTGACTGGAAACTGATAGTAAAAGCGTGGATTTGGCACTCTGATATCACAAAAGCAAGGAACGGACCCCAGGGGACCAAGATTATCGAATTTACACACCGGAGATCCACGAAAATTGAGAAACTGAAGTTCAAGTGGCCTGAAATTGGTTCAGAATGAAAGATCGCAGGGTTCCCACTATCCGTTCAGGTCGAAACTTCATACATGACCTGAGGGCCATAAATTAACCGTACAATTCGAATTTCATCCATTCGATCCCTGTGAAAGTGACCCAACGGACAGATCAGCCCACAAATTGTCAAACTGGGGCCCACCTGTTATCTGGATATGCTTCACTTTCGGTCTCAACCCATTTTAGGAAGTGACAAAACAGATGGTTGGATTGGATTTCTCATGGACATCACGGTGGACCACGCATGTACATGAGAATGCACGTGACCGCGCCACACCGGACGGTCAGCCCGGTCAAAGCCGGGCTGACCCGCGCCATCTCCTACTGGGCGACAGCAGACGGACGCTGTCCGTCCGTTTTTGAGTAGTGGACCCCACCCATCACTCAAATCGTAAATCTGAACCGTTCACTATGTACATAGGGGGGGTAGTCACCTCACCTAGGTGCCGTTTCTCAACCTTGCAAAATATTGGAAGATCCTGATCGTTGAAACACAGGATGGACGGCTGGGCTATACTTCAGTGGGCCACGACAGAAGCTCGTCCAAAACCGATCAAAACCAAACAGTTTTCCGAGTGGATCTCAATGAACGGCGTGGATATCCCCACTGACATCATCCATGGGCCCATCAACCATCACAGAGCTGGATGCGAAGCTCTGTCTTGCGGGATTCTTTGTAGCTTGCGGACGATTCTTGTGGTCCCCACAAACTCTCCGGTTCAATGATCCGAACCGTTCAATGGTCTCAGAAGGAGGGTATTACCCTCACCTAGGCGTCACTTTTCTACCATGCGATCTAGTGCAAGATCCCAGCCGTTAAACGGAGGACGGACGGCGAAGGAAAAGATGCTGAGGGCCACACCGAATCTAATCAAGAACTGGTCATTTCTGATCGGTTTCTCGAACTGAAACCAATGGACGGAATGGATTTTTCATGCATCACTGATCAGCGTCCCACCTTCATCACAGCGTAATAATTACGCGAGCTCTGTTCACGGACAGATCTGCGGCTGATCGAGATGGGCCACGTTGCAATCTTTGGGACAAAGATCTGAACCATCCAATGTAATCAGGGGGAGAAATCGACCAAACCCTGATCCTTTCCATCTGTCCATGTACAACAACAGAAGTGCACAATCCAGATCATTCCCATACATTGATCAATGCCATGGCTCACCAAAAGCTCAGATCCTCTTCAATTTTGGCACGATATCCTAAATCAACCTCCCAGAGCCAATGAACAACTCTGATAAGGTGTGAAGTCACTACAAGTGGGCCCCACAGTCACCACCGATTCTAATACCCCTGCGTGGGTGAGTTTCTGCTTTCCTTGCTGCGAAAGGATTATTACTGCATAACGCAAGGAGTTCCAGCTAACCTCCTTATGCACTGAAGGACCCTGGCACCTATAAAGGGAAGAGAGAAACGAGAGGCTGGGGAGCATCTTAACTGGGAGAATCAGAGAAGAGGCTGAGCTTGGGCTTCTGCAGCTGTGGAGAGAGTGTTAAGGTTTTGTTTTGTTTGTGTTTATTTTTAAGGGACTCTTTAATTTATTTCTTTTTTTAATTTATTTCTTTTTGTGAACTGAATTGATATTATTTTGATTATTTAAGGGAATACTTTTAGGTTTTAATGGTCTGTTGTGACTAAAATTACAATGGGTCTGCGATAGCTTTGAGTATGTTCTTTTCCTTTTGATGTTTATGACGTCAGGAAGCCCTGTTGTTCACCATCGTCTCCTGGGCATGGTTGGATGTCGATACCCTTCCTAACCTTCATAATCATCTGATTGGTTGGTAATTAGTTTAATTCTATTGTTTACTTTGTCTCCTGGGCATGGTCTGGTGATGGAATCCATTCTAATTCATATACCTTTCATCTCTTGAAAACCGTATCAAAGGACGTTCAGTTTGATTTTCATGGTTTCACCCTTCAACTGGATGAAGATAGGATTCTAAGTCCAGTGGAATCTTGGAACAAGCATAAGATCTCCCTGATCTCTACAAGTGGATCCTCTGAATCCCTAGTTTCCTTCTCTGAATTTCTAAATTTTAGATATTTATTTCACCATTATCCTCAAATTACAAGTGATTTAGATTTCATCTTAGGATAGTTCTAGCTCTAGTTGGTTTCAGATTACGTACAAGTTTCAGTCCCTGTGGATTCGACCTCAGTTACTGAGTTTATACTACATCACAACCCTATACTTGGGGACTGAACATGCCCCAACCAAAATCTTGGCTATTGCAAAGGTACACATAACAATTAGTTGCACACTATCAGCCCGAGTGGATAGTGAATGAATAAATGAGTAAAATCTTGAGTATGCAACTTCTGCTCAATAAGTCCACATATCAATACCATACATCTCTGGGATCATCAACAGGGTCTAGTAGACCCTAAGTCACCTGCTGTCCCATCAAGCGCACAAGTGGTAAGTGGAAGAGACCTCACTATCCGCCTACTAATATCGCCCAGCTCGTCGATAGCGGACCCATTTATGAGTGGTCAAACTCAGCCTAACATTGCCTACTCCTCAGGTGGGTAAGACCACATCCCCTCCTCACAAACCACGCCACAATGAGAGACACGACCTACTGGTATACGGCCCTCATGCGCTTATATAAATCCACTTGGTCTAGACGTTAGGGCATCCTTTGGTACTAAGAGGGGTTATGTACATTCACTTCGGGACATCTATGGCACCTCATGTAGAAAAGATTTTCGGTGTCCCATCTGGCCACCCACCATATGCCTATGGAGGCTACGACCCTGATGTCGATAGGGTGTACGGTGGTCATATCATAAAATGCGAGATGCATGAGTCATACCATCTAGTCATGCATCAAACCTAAGTGTACCACACGCTCATGGGAGGGCAACTTCGTCTCTCACGGAGTCCCATAAATAATCAGCCCAATGGCTCATGCTATGCTCAATCACTCCTCATAACAAGCATCCAGATGATGCGTATAGGCATATATCATGATGTAATAAAGTACATATGCATGATTATCTGATATGGCAGACAACAATAAACCATAATCAACCTTCACCGGCATGTCACATGCCAAGAGTATAAACTAACAGCATGCTCCTTCTACAACTATAGGAGTCCATGTGGCAGTCCCCACATATTAACATTATCCTACCAAGGTACTAATATATCATATATTCCAAGACAGGGTCCACTGGAAGGACGATGAATCTTGCCCATACATCGAGAGAGGCTCTATATGGTGAATATACTAAATCCGGTACCACATATTCTTCCATCTACAGTAAGAGGTGATGAATACTCATCCTACAAACAATGGATGGCTTAGATGACATACTAACGTCAAGGATGGGCCTCACACTCATCCCAAGAGGGTAACTGGATGATGTGGATGATACAAACATAATATCGAAGTCCTACCAATCGATTATGAGAGTAGAACACATCTCATGAGGTGAGTCAAGCGGGTGTATAAGAGGATGAATCTAAGTACAACAAGTGGGTTTCCTCACCCTTTCCATTCATGTAATAACTAGGCTTCCCTATGGGGGCCTAATATGAATATAAGGTGGGCTTTGGTGGGGTCCATACATCTAGGACTATATGTACTTCCAAATGATCTGGGTAGCCCATTCAAAGTCTAAGTGGGTCTTAGGTTTGGTCCCTAAACTTGAGCAAACACATGTACCTAGGTGGGCCACATTTCCAATGGGAGGACCGGTATGAATACAAGCTGGGCTCCAAGGTCTAGGTAGTCCTACAGTGTGAGGTAAAAAGCAACAACATCAATGGAGGCCCAACGGTTTGGGTTAGCCCACTAAAGAATGATGGAAAATTACTATGATCGATAGGGGCCCAATGATTTGAGTAGCCCACAAAGGTTAAATAGGTAACACTATGGGGCCCCAATAGATGAGAATGGACCTGACAAAGGGCTTTAGGGAGGCTTATAATGTGGACATTTAACCACTGTAGACATTTAACCACCGATTACTCCCTATAGCTGCCTATTAAGAAATCTAATATACAATGGGGCCCATGGCCCAAATACTACTTAGAAACAAGAATGGGTATCACACTTAACATTTCATACATCATAGTGGTCTCAAGAAACGGCCCATGGCCCACATACATCAAGATGGGCTATATGTATGGGTAGCCCATGGCCTAGAAATATCATGGCCAAAGGAAACATACACTACGATGGGGCCACGTATCACAATTGGGCCTCATCACATAGGCCTCATATGCATCACATTGGGCATCACATAAGGCCACATTTATATCACATTGGGCCTCACACAAGGGCTTTATATACATCGCAATGGGCCTCACTCATGGGCCTCATATAGATCACATTGGGCCTCATACTTGGGCCTCAAATACATTACAATGGGCCGCATCACATGTACTTAATACACATCATAATGGGCTGCATCACATGGGCCTAATACACATCTGTTCACACCCCAAGTATAAGATTGTGATGTAGTAATAATCTCGGTAAGACCGAGGTCGAATCCATAGGGACTGAACCTTGTACGTAATATGAAAGTAACTTAAACTAGAACTAGGATTAGATGAGATCTAAATCAGGTAAAAGGAAGAGAATAATTGTGAATAGATTAACTAAAAACTAATAAAAATAAAGGTGGGAACTAGGGTGCTAAGGATCCACTTGTAGCAATTGGAAAACTACCTTGCATTGATTCAAGGACACAACTGGAATCAGAGTCCTATCCTATCCAATTTGTAGGAAGAGATTTGTCAGATCTCTGAACTTCTCAAGGATCTAATCATCAATAGATAAGAGTGGTGAAGATTTGGACGTGATCCGTCACCTAACCATGCCCAGGAGACTGTGGCAAACAACAACAATTTACCAAACCCACACCCAATCATAAGAGAAATGTGAAAATTAGGAAGGATTCCGTCACCCAACCATGCCCATGAGATGATGGTGAACAATGGGATTACCTAATTTCACTATCTCGATACAGGAAAAGAAGATATCTCAAGCTATCACAGATCTATTGTAATTTGAGTCACAACAAACCATTAAAAACTAAAAATATTCCTTCATAATCAAACTAGAATCCAAGAGAGTTCAATAAAACATGAATCAAAACAAAGAAAACATCTTAATCACGCTACAACCTTCACCTCTTAGCCCTAGCTAAGAGGTTTAACTAACCATGGATCTGATTAACTGAAATCTCTTAACAAATATCAATGGAAAAAAAAAAACTAAAGAAGAAAAGGAAGATGAATTCCTGGCCAGCTAATACCCTCTCCCTCTCTCCTCTTCCTTAGCTCACGTCCAAGCCTCCACGGCTACACAGATCTGATAAAAAAGATTGGATGCCCTTCTCTCTCTGCTCTCTTCTCTTTTTATAAAGCTGGTAGGTCAGTCGGTTCACGCAGAACCGACCTCTGTATTTCACAGCGAGAAACGCACAAACAGCTGCGTTTGAATCAAATTTTTAAAGGCTGACTGTCCATATCCCTCAAAAAAGACTTCTTGGAGGGGATTATGGTTACCCTATCTCGCCTCTAGACGGTTCAGATGGTGAATCTCATCACGAACATGATCGCGGAACGGCCCGGAACATTCAGATTTTTTGGACACACGGCCTGCGAAAAACTGACGCTATGATGATTGGTGGGCCCCACGGTGATGTTTTTTGATGAAATCCGACGTGTTCATTAGATTCCTAGTGAGATTTTAGTCGAGTAAGGGTGGTTTTTATCAAGTTTTGGTGCGGTCCACTGTATAAAATCAATTTGTCGTCCATCTTGCGTTTTTCGACGATCCACGTGTATATGTGTGTATACAGCCAAAAGGACACCTAGACGAGGGTCAAGCCCACCCTCTGGTCACATTGGACGTCTGATTGTCCATATAGATGATGGGTGGTGTTCACTCCCCAAGTATAGGGTTGTGATGTAGTAATAATCTCGGTAAGACCGAGGTCGAATCCACAGGGACTGAAACCTGTACGTAATCTGAAACTAACTAGAACTAGAATTAGGATGAGATGAAATCTAAATTGAGTATGATTTGAGGAATAATGGTGAAATAACAGTCTAAAACTTAGGAAAAATTCAGAGAAGGAACACTAGGGATTCAGAGGATCCACTTGTAGAGATCAGGGAGAACTACTCTTGATTCATGAAAATCAACTGAACTTCCTTTGATGTAGTTTTGAAAAGATGAAAGGTATATGAATTAGAATGGATTCCATCACCAAACCATGCCCAGGAGACAAAGTAAACAATAGAATTAAACTAATTATCAACCCATCAACATGATATGAAGGTTAAGAAGGGTACCGACATCCAACCATGCCCAGGAGACGATGGTGAACAACAGAGCTTCCTGACGCCATACACATAAAAGGACAACGGAAATATTCAAAGCCATCGCAAACCCATTGTAATTTCAGTCACAACAGACCATTAAGAACTAAAAATATTCCCATTATATCAAACTAACATCAACATAGGTTCAGTCTAATATAAATCAGAGTCGTAGAATAATTCTCATTACACCACAAGCTTCACCTCTTGGCCCTAGCCAAGAGATTCAGCCAATCACGATCATGATTAGGCTAAATCTAAAATAAATAAAGAAAAAGAAAAGAAAAAGAGAAAACAACTACTCTACTCTTTTTCCCAGCTGCCGTTCCTTGCTCCAGCCGTCAATCCTCCCCCCCTTTCTGTTCCTCCCAGACCTTTCTTATAGGCACCCAGGTTAGTCTCCAGCTTAAACGGTGCGGAAAGCTTGGTGTTGGTGAGATTCTTTCGCACAAGAGTCCCTTCAACAGTCGGTTGTGAAACAGACTTATCGCATGCTCTGGTTGCGAAAAATAGAAGATTCATGATGCGGCTCGGGAACAATTGTCGGACCAAAAATCCATTCCGACCATTGGTTTGGTCACGCAAAACAGGTTGAGATTGATGCTATTTGGGTCGCATTTGGTGTGGCCCATCAAGAATGTTATTCTACCGTCTGAACTGTATCTGATCGAGATTCTTCTGAGTGTGTATGCATGGGTTTGGAGAACCTCCTTCTGTACGGTCGGTTCGACCTTCTAGAACGAATGGACGGTCCGGATTACGTATACACACGTGATCTTGATCACGTTTTTGGCCCACAGCCGCTCGCAAATCACGGACAGCGTCCGGACTGCGAACAGAGTCTGCGCAGTGACGGTGGTGGGCCCCACTTCGTTGTGATCTTGAGAAATCCATTCCGTTCATTACATTCCTGGCGAAAAACCGTTCAGATTTGATCGGTTTTAGCTCAAAACCGTGGTGGCCCACAGGTTTCCTATTCAACCGTCCGTCCGACGTTTAAATGGCTGAGATCCCATTTCCTTTATCTTTTTCAAATTCCGTCAGCTAGGCCTTAGTGATATGGGCCGTAGAATTCTAATGGACGGTTTAGATCAGATTTTTGCAGCACGGTGGTGGGCCACAAAGAGCACCCGCAGCCTCTGTTCGCAGCGTTCTCTTACAGCAATTGCCGTTTTTTTTTTTGAGTGAGATCGGGTCATCGTCGGTTTGACCCGATCTTATTTGTAGTGCACAGCGAGTGTGTGCATGTTTGTGCACTTGCACTTCCTGATGTGAGGCTTCCTGGGTCCGTGGGAGAAATCGCTCCATCCAGCCCTTTTCTTATCTTATTTAAGTGGTTGACACCAAAATTGAGGCCAATCTGCATAACAGGTGGGCCCCAAGTAGCTGACTTATGGGCTGATTTATCTTTTGGGCCACTTCTACAGGGATCGACCGGATGAAATTCGACGTGTACGGTTAATTCGTGGTCCTCAGTCCATGTTTGAAGTTTGGAACCGATCAGATGGTGGAAACCCCGTGATCTTGCATTCCGGACATTTTTCAGACCTGTTTGAAGCGAGTGGTTGGAATTCCTCAGATCTCTGGTGTGTGAATCTTTGATCTTGGTCCCCTAGAGTCTGTCCCATACTTTTGTGAAATCTGATCATTAAATCTCGACTGTTAGCATCTTTTTTCAGTCCATGCTTGCAAATGTACCTTGCATCACAAACACGATCAAATCGGGTCGTTAAATAGTACTGTGTTCCTAAATCTGGCCAATAACAGGGGTCTGATATGCAATATTTGACCCTCAACAGGTGGGGCCCACAATAAAAAACCGGTGGACACGATGAGGACGCTATGTCCGTTTTTGAATTGGAGAAGAGAGAGTCGGTCAGCATGCACTGACCGACTTTGAGAAATTCAGTGCACGGCTGGTGCACTTGTGCACCATGCACACATGATGTACGTGAGGTCTTACGGAGATGTTCGTGATAAATCCGCTCCGTTCATCCGTATTGTCAGCTCATTTAACACGTTGAGACCAAAATCGAAGCATATCCAGATATCAGGGAGGCCCAAAATCGACTGTTTATGGGTTAATTTGTCCATTGGGCTACTTCCATAAGGATCCAAGAGCTAAAATTCGATGTGTACGATGAATTTATGGTCCTCAGGCCATATATAAAGTTTCAAGCCGAACGGATGGTGGGAACCCTGTGATCTTGCATTCGGGACGAATTTCGGGCCTCTTTAGCGTGAAATATTAGATTCTGTTGAATCCCGGGCGTGTAAATTCTTCGATCTTAGTCCCCTAGAGTCCGTCCCTTACCTTGGTGACTTCAAAGCATCAAATCCACACTTTTAGTACCCTTTTTTCAGTCCAGACTCCTAAATACACCTTACAACACAAACACGATTAAAATAGACCATTTAAACATTGTCATGCATGTAAATTCATGTAATAACTGGGGTCTAATATGCAATATTTGACCCTCAACACAACCCCCAACCAGCATTTTGCTAGTCCCGAGCAAAGTATGCGAAAAATAAGTTGAGAATTACAGGACAATTTCTATAAACTCGAGTGTTTTTTTGAAAAACAATCCAGATACAAGAATTCTAAGATTCATGAATGTTGGGTATTACTTTCTCCTGGACTCAAAACGCACTGTAAACTTCATAGTCAAGTTCAAAGAATTAATCCACCAATTAGAAAGCTTCTAAACATTAAGATCCATGGGTGTATAGTGTAATCTCGGCTCAACAACATTAAGATATCCAATTGTCAATTTCCATGATAACATTGATGATACAAAGAGCATTCAAGACAACCAAAACCTAAACCAGAACTTGCCTTATAGTTCTTCTTTTCATTCTTCCAGCTTTTGATTTTTCCATCGAGGGAATCGAATCTACACCTGTAGGGAGCAAACCTATGGTGAAGATCGTACACCCAACCCTTTTCTGATGACAACTGTTTTTTAGCTGAGTATTCTTTTTTTCTTTCATTCATTCATTCTTTTTTTTTTTCAAAATCTTCTTTTTCTTTTTCTATATTCTTCTTATTGAACATGATGGATAAATTCCCCAGGTTGGTTCCTTCCATGCTTAATGATCACCAAGTTACAATTCAATATCGAATTGAAACCTTAATGTGCAAGCGAGATGTGTCCTGTAAAATCATGACTCAATCAATGTTTAAAACTTTTAATCATGGATTAACAATTCAAACTTACCGTGAAATCTAACAGATAACTGAATCCAAGAGTCATACATTACCAACATCATGTATCTTGTAATTCTAAAATCAAAGATGGTCGTCAAAATCACTTCGAATTCATAAGAAATTTTAGAAAAATTTAAAAATTTCACAATTTTTGCTCAAGACCAAGAAAACATTAATTAGGTAACCTAATCTCTCACCCCGACCTAAAATCTACATTGTCCTTAATGTAAAAGATATGAGCATGCAATGCACATGGGACATCGAAAGTAAATGAGAAGTGATGGGAAGATAGTACCTGAATAACGAATCGAGAGAGACTTTTCCGTAGAGATCTCAGCATGAGAGCGGGTTAGCACGAGAGTGAAAATAACTAACTCAAACTATTTTAAAATAATGTAGGAAGCAAACTAACCGAATGACATAAAACCGTCTATCCTAGAACAACATAAAGCAACTACCCTAGTCCTATGAAAGAAGGGAAAAACTACTGAATCATGCCGCAAGGTTCCTCTTCCGGCCAGTATCGTGATAAATTTCTCAGTAGGTTTCTCAACAGGATCATCCAAAACCATTTTTGCAATAGGCTTGGATGCCCTGGAGCATGACTTTCCAGAGAAACTTATGTACCTCATCAAAAATTTGTCGTTGATTCGCCTGAGGTATCCAAAGTATATATGATTCACCTGTGTCAGAAAAAGTTTCAAAGTTAGTATCCCATGGTGAATCAGAGACTGAACATAGATGAAATTCAGAAAAAATTCTCAGAAAGTGATGCAGTCTCGACACATTCCAAAGTTACAAACTTCGGTTCAATTTTCAACTCCTCCTCCTTTAATGGTAAGCATTCAAGACCTATGGAGGGAAGGATTTTAAAGTGCGGGTTCCCTCGATCCGTGACAACCATCGATGTATTGTCTTGTAAGGCATTCACTATGCCTTTTATTATAGGATCGTTTGAATCTGCAAAGTGTGTCAAGCAATCATCTAAAGGTTGGGAAATTCCACATTGAAATCTATAAGGAGATGCTCGAGGACTCTATCGTCTTTAAAAGTGGATGGAGGGACACTCTCTTGTTCTAGCCTTACACAGACAGATTGAGGGTCAGTAGATGAAGCATTGATGTGCGGACTCTGTTCATTGATACTACTCAGAAGAGGCATTAAATCGTCAAAACTCGATAGTTTAGATGGTGGCCTCAACTGGGTGGTTTCAAATTCCAGAGTCATATCAAATAACTCGTCCATCTCCAGAATCATATCATCGTTCAATTCAGGGGAGTGATCCAAACATGTCTCACAAGAGATAGAAGGGTTGGTTGTAAGGAGCTCATTCACTTTTAAATTAGACATGTCAGGTGAGTGGAGTAGCTCATTATGACCACTCCCTTCGTGTAATTCTTGATCGTTGACCTGGACCAAACTTAAGATTAATTCCAAGGGAACTTGGGCTACACATTCATGTTCATCATCCCAATACTCATTATATTCTAGTTCAGTGCAGTGCACATTTGGGATGAGATCACTTTCCTCACATTCTATTCCCAAATTGGGTTGAGGTTCACATAAACCAACCTCTTCCTCATCATTGAAATCTAGTGTATCCTGTAAGTGAAGTGTGTCATCATCATTATATTTGAAAGACGCCCATGTATCTTCACCATTCTTTTGAATAGTCATCAAGATCGACTCATCAGAAAATTGAACCATATGCTCATTAATGGAATCCAACTCCTCAATTCAAATTCCAGATTCTTCAAAAGCGAGTGAGGATCACTTTCCTCGCATTGTATTTCTGGATTGGGTTATGGTTGGGATGAGTGAGCTACCTCTATCCTATCGAGGCGTGAATTAAGTGCTTCCATTGCTTTTCTAATTTTCACAAGACACTCCATGTTACACTGAAATGAATTCTCTTGGATCGTTTTTGGTTGGATCTCAAAGGTAGGGTATCCAAGAGAATAATCATTATAACATGTTGTTGATTCATCTTCCCAGTTTTGATGTTTCCACTGGTTATAGTCATATTGATCATACGTGGTAGAATATGATGATTGATGATAATCCTCATTCCTAAAATTATGATCGCGTACGTACTTATTAATCGATGGAGCATAACACTCCAATCGGTTCTCAATGTCGGTTCTCAATGAAGAAAAATCTTGAGGTACAAGTTGAATTCCACAACCCTCAGGCATTCCCCAATATCTCTTATCCATCTCAGCATATACACGTACCCACGCTTCCATGGTAGAACCCTAACTTTGAGTCTAATCCTAGAATAAAAGAAAAATCCTACAGTAATATGGAAGGTAAGCAGAGGCGAAGTTAGAAGGATGTTACCAAATTAGAAGTTCCTATGTTAAGATCCTGCAAAATAAAAGAAACCAAGTTAGTATCTAAGAGATAAGACCTAATCTGAAGAATAGAGAAAGTAAAGAAATTAGGACGAAGTTACCAATTTAAAATATCTATCAACAACCCTATAAAACAAGAAAGTTCTAAAAATCAAATAAAAAGAAAAATCTAAAACTAAAGTTAGTAAAATCCTAATCTTAAACTAATTCTAAAACCAATTAATTTCATAAAATCGTAGTCGTCAATCCCTAGCAACGGCTGTAAAAACTTGTTCACACCCCAAGTATAGGGTTGTGATGTAGCAATAATCTTGGTAAGACCAAGGTCGAATCCACAGGTACTGAACCTTGTACGTAATCTAAAAGTAACTCAAACTAGAACTAGGATAAGATGAAATCTAAATCAGGTAAAAGGAAGGGAATAACTGTGAATAGATTAATTAAAAACTAATAAAAATAAAGGTGGGAACTAGGGTGGCAAGGATCCACTTGTACCAATTGGGAAGCTACCTTGCATTGATTTAAGGACACAACTGGAATCAGAGTCCTATCCTATCCAATTTGTAGGAAGAGATTTGTCAGATCTCTAAACTTCTCAAGGATCTAATCATCAATAGATAAGAGTGGTGAAGATTTGGAAGTGATCCCGTCACCTAACCATGCCCAGGAGACTATGGTAAACAACAACACATTTACCAAACCACACCAAAACATAGAAATGTGAAAATTAGGAAGGATTCCGTCACCCAACCATGCCCATGAGATGATGGTGAACAATGGGATTGCCTAATTTCACAATCTCGATACAGGAAAAGAAGATATCTCAAGCTATTGCAGATCTATTGTAATTTGAGTCACAATAAACCATTAAAAACTAAAAATATCCCTTCATAATCAAACTAGAATCCAAGAGAGTTCAATAAAACATGAATCAAAACAAAGAAAACATCCTAATCACACTACATGCTTCACCTCTTAGCCCTAGCTAAGAGGTTTAGCTAACCATGGATCTGCTTAACTGAAATCTCTTAACAAATATCAATGGAAAAAAAACTAAAGAAGAAAAGGAAGAAGAATTCCTAGCCAGTTGATACCCTCTCCCTCTCTCCTTCTCCTGGCTCACGTCCAAGCCTCCACAGCTGCACAGATTTGATAAAAAAAGATTAGATGTCCTCTCTCTCTGTTCTCTTCTCTTTTTATAAAGCTGGTAGGTCAATCGATTCACGCAGAACCGACCTCTATTTTTCACAGCGAGAAGAAGCGCACAAACAGCTGCGTTTGAACCAAATTTTGAAAGGTTGACCGTCCATATCCCTCAAAAAAGACTTCTTGGATGGGGTTATGGCTACCATATCTCGCCTCTAGACGGTTCAGATGGTGAATTCGATCACGGACGTGATCGCAGAATGGCCCAGAACATCTAGATTTTTCGGACGCACGGCCTACAAAAAAGCGACACTGCGATGATCAATGGTCCCCACAGTGATGTTTTTGATGAAATTTGACCCATTCATTGGATTCCTAACGAGATTTCAGTCGGGAAGGGGTGGTTTTTATCGAGTTTTGTTGTGATCCACTGTATAAAATCAATTCGCCGACCATCCTACGTTTTCGACGATCCACGTGTATATGTGTGTATGCAGCCAAAAGGACACCTAGGCGAGGGTCAAGCCCACCCTCTAGTCACATTGGATGGCTCTGATTGTTCATATGGATGATGGGTGGGGCCCATAATTAAAAACTGGCAGACACGGTGAGGACGCTATGTCCGTTTTTGAATTGGAGAAGAGAGAGTCGGTCAGCGTGCGCTGACCAACTTTGAGAAATTCAGTGCATGGCTGGTGCACTTATATACCGTCCACATGTGATGTACGTGAGGTCTTATCGAGATGTTCGTGAGAAAGCCACTCCGTCCATCCATATTGTCAACTAATTTAACACGTTGAGACCAAAATCGAAGCATATCCAAAGATCAGGCGAGCCCAAAATCGACGGTTTATGGGCTGATTTGTCCATTGGGCCACTTCCACAGGGATCCAAGACATGAAATTCGACGTGTACGATCAATTTATGGTCCTTGGGCCATATATAACATTTCAAGCCGAACGAATGGTGGGAACCCTGTGATCTTGCATTATGGACGAATTTCGAGCCTCTTTAGTGTGAAATACTAGATTTTCTTGAATCCCGGGCGTGTAAATTCTTCGATCTCAGTCCCCTGGAGTCCGTCCCTTGCCTTGGTGACTTCAGAGGGTCAAATCTATACTTTTAGTACCCTTTTTCAGTCCATGCTCCTAAATACACCTTGCAACACAAACACGATTAAAATAGACCGTTTAAACATTGTCATGCACGTAAATTCATGTAATAATTGGGGTTTAATATGTAATATTTGACCCTTGACAACATCACAATGGGCCGCATCTCATGGGCCACATATACATCATAATGGGGCTCATGTACATCACAATAGGTCTTAAAGACGAGCCGCATGTTCATTATAATGGGCCTCATACACAGGCTTATACACAGGCCTCATAAACATCTTAATGGGTCTCATACACGGGCCGCGAATATGCCATAATGGGCCACATCCATGGGCCTCAAATACATCACATTAGGCCTCATATACAGGTCTCCAATGCATCTCATTGGGCCTCAAACATGGCCGCATATACATCAAGTGGTACCCACTGTCCTAACTGGACTATCAGCATCATTCATCTATTTTTAGAGATCACTTTAGAGCATTACCCAGAAAAAATGATTCATATCGAAAGATCATCTGGACCATACCACAAATAGCAATGGAGATAATGATTTCCACTGTTAAATAGTTCACAGGGACCACCATAATGTTTATTTTCCATCCAATTCGTTCATAAGGTCACAAAGGCCTGAATTAAGTTGAAAAACAAATCTCATGTTGATCTAGAACTCTTGTGACCCCAAACGGTTTCAATGGTGGACGTTCAATCCTCCGCTAATTTTTGCAATGTGGTCCACCTGATAGACCGATCAATGACATGGATGAACGGTGTGGATGTAACACACCTCATGATTAGACCCACCGAATTCGCTGACGTCCATACTGATGGACGGTCAGATATAACACATATTTGATGATCAGGCCCACAAAACTTGCAAGGGTCAATACAGCAACTATGCTGCTCGTGGGATGGACGGATGGACGGTCTGGATTTAATACAAACATTAGATCGACCCGCAAAGCTTGCTGACGCAATATAATAGCTATATAACTGGTGTGAGATACTCTAACCAATCCGCTTACCACAATAGGTGGGTCCCACGTTGGGCCCACCGTAATATATATATATATATATATATATATATATATATATATATATATATATATATATATATATATATTAAAATGTCCAAGCCTAGATGTCTATTGATGGATGGCCTGGATAAACTCATACCTCACGGGTCCCACCGTCCCGTGATAGACGGTGTAGATTGAAAAGCATACATCTCGATGGTCCCCATCGTCCAGAACACCAGACGGTGTGGATGTAAGGCACATGCATCATGGTGGGGTCCCACGTGCTAGAGAGCAGCACGGACTGCCTAGATATATGACATATACATCAGGGTGGGTCCACATGTACGTGGCCCACTCGGTATAGATCAAACTGATATTTGTGTTATCCCTCCAGCAGCGCCTGCTGCTGGATGGTGGATGATACGGCACATATACATGGGGGTGGGGTCCACGTGGGTGATCCTATCCGTCCATCAATTGGCCACCTCACGGTGGGCCCTTAAGAAGTTTCGAAAGAAACTGATATTTATAATTTCCCTTCGTCCAGCCCTGCCCGAATATGGGCAACAAGGTGGACCCATATGGACAATGGTTTAGCCTAACAACGTGGATGAAACTCATACACTCATCAAGTGGGCCATCAATCATGGAAGAAAGAGAGAGAGAGACGTGCGGTGGAGAGGAGCTCCACCACTATGAGCTCCTCTCTATCATACAATGTACACATCAAATGGGGTCCCACCACATGTGGGACCTTAAATCACAGGGATCAATGGTGGAAATCCCTTTGCCACCAACAATATAAGGTCTTGATGACCTTCGTACAATGGAAACAAGGTAAACATTATGATGGGGTCCATGGAGAATGACCCTATCATGGAATTAATATACACATGAAGGTGGGCCATTGGGCACACTTAGGGCCCAAAGTGGGATCCATACCATCATTCGGTAGGCCCCACTTGGCCCATCATCAAAAATACAAATCTAATCCTATAAACACCCACAAATTATCTTCTTCTTTAGCTCCTTGGAATTCTTAGCTCTTAAGCTCTCTCTTTGATGGTAGATGATGAAGTTTGGTTGGTTAGATGGTGAGATTGGGTGGTAGGGAGATTGGTCCTCTCTTTTCTCTCCTTAGGATTTTCTCTCATGAAAGCTTAGGAAAATGGTGGAGAATGAGATGGGATGGGGTGATGGATGGGAGAGAGGGATGGGTGTATGTGTAAGAAAGGGATGGGGAGGAGAGAGAGAGAGAGAGAGAGAGAGTTGACTTGGGAATGGGAGAGAGATGGGTAGGGTATAGGTTGGTACTTAACTGTAATGGGATGTGTACTTGATTGATTGATGTGATGGTTGGTAAAGATGCTCTCGAAATTCGCAACGCGTGGGTTTTTTTTGAAATATACGCGGGCCCATAACTCCTGGCCTGGGGGTATCGCATCGGCGCGCAAGACATTGTTGCTAGGGTACAAGTTTCAAGTAGAGTCGACATAGATCAATAGGATGTGACTTAGGGTCGCGCGCAAATGCCAATTATACACTACTAGAAAAATGGGCAAAGGCTACAGATTTAATCCGTAGCCATAGACCGATGGCTATGGATTAAATCTGTAGCACGACCGTAGTCGTAGGTGCCGTGTCAATATGTTTAAAACCTATGGCTACGGATTTAATCCTTAGCCATAGCTTAAAATAGCTACGGATATAATCCATGGCAAATATTTCTGTAGTCAAAAGCACCTACAACTACGGATATTATTCGTGGCTAAAAGTAATGTTGGATCCGTAGCAATATGCCAAATTTTATAACAGTTACGGTTAATATTCGTAGCTATTTCCTACATTTAAAAAAAATTATAATCATCATTCATTCATTCAATTACCACCTGCATAATCATTCATTCATTCATTCAATTACCACCTGCATAATCATTCATTCATTCAATTACAATCATTCAGTCAATTACAATCATTCATTCATTCAATTACAATCACATGGTCTCATTTAATGGATCTGAGTTGCAAGATTCTGGAAAAGGAAATGCAAGATTCTGGTGTTGGGGATACTTATGAAAATATATATATAGTTATATATATATATAATATATATATATATATATCTTATATATATATTATTATATATAATATATATATATCAAAATCAGAACTATTTGTATAGGGGAAAACGATGCAATAGTCTGGTAGATGGTTATATATCTCAAGTTCTTTTCAACTAAGTCTCACTCATCCATGTTTAGAAAAAAGAAAAAGATAAGTTCATTTGAACTGGTATTTATTCAACAAATAGCAACAGCTGAAAAAAGGGGCTGATCATTCACTTTTGCCATTTTGCTTGGCAGCAACATAGTTACGGATGACTTCCATGGCTAGTTGGTGAGCAGTCTTTGCAAGTTCATCGATGGCTTTATATGTGTCTTTGTTAGTAAAAAGCTTTAGATTAAATCGTGTCGGTGCCTTTGCTATGCCCTCCCACTTCTCAATTGTCTCTTTAGGTTTGTCAAAGCCCTGCATAAGACAAGAAGAAACTTAATGTATGCTTACTTTGTCAGTATAGAACCGTTCGGATTTTCTATTAGCTACCCTAGGAATGATATGTAGATGAAAATGGGGCAAAACCTATGGTAGTTTTCTTTTAAAAATGATTAGACATTGCTAAATTTCAGATCCTAAAACCCATGAAATAATTCAAGTTGCAAGTATGAATGGAAGAAATTCAAATGTTGTAAATAACATGACCCAAATACAAACTTGGGTACTCACTAGGCGGGTTGTGAAATCGCCAAAAAATTCTCCCTGTTGGAGTTTGCACCTCCAGTTGTAGAACAATGGCTCCAAAACCTTTTCTAGATCATTAATCTTTACCTTATTCATGAAACATTTTACTAGTGAGGTTTGGTTAGGCGTCCCCCGAGCCAGACCTGTTTGAAACATGCAAAAGTACCCCATCATTCATATCCTTCTAAAATAAGTCCTATTTTAAAGATTTGTAAGAGACATCCTATAATGGATCTTTAGAATGACATTTCAGTGTTCCTGCTTGTTTAGGATTTTTCCCCATTTTTGGGGGCGGACAGACGTGTCGTGCTTAAATCACCATTTTGGCAACTACATGGTACCTATCCTTGTAAAAGAATATAACTAACTCATCTATGATACATTTTTTTTCTAAGGTTTTGATGTGCTGGCGCAAAACTCGGGTCCTTGGGCTAATCATGTGCTCCTCATGTGTAGACAAGAATAGATAGTTAAGAAAACTTGATTCATAGCACATTTGATGTATACATGTGTTCCACCAGATAGCAGGTCCGTTTTACAAATTCCAAGTTGGCATGGAAAACATGACTATTTCTATGGTGGAGAATCATGAACTGCATAGTTGTATGCATAGCGGTTAAATAGTAGACCTATCATGGATATAGCATGGCCTAACAATCATTTAACTGATAAAACAAACAAAGGGCCTCTGTTTTAGAGAAAACCCAAATCAAACCTGTCACGCCCCAAACTCGGAAACCGGGCTCACAAAATTCCCGTCGGCGAATCCGGCGCCGATAGCCTCCGTAGAACCCCATTCTCGACTCCCAGCACCCATACTCCAAGTTTCGATCCTGGGATGCTACAAGGAGGATTTCCAACATCAGTTTGATTTGTAATAAGCATAACCAAAGGCATAACCCATAAATAACAACCAAGAACTCCATCACATTTCCACTATGATAAAAAACTTTACAAGTACAATGAGCATAAAGGGAAATACAATGAGAATGGACAAAAAGCTCCAAAAAGATCTGCTCTGCGCTCCTGCCTCAGCGTTGCTGCGTTCCAACGTCACCTACATGCAACGGTTGTACATAAGCTTATAAAAAGCTTAGAGGATGGTGAAAGTATGTGCGCAAGGTAGTAATGCAATCATGCAATATCAGAGTAATGCGGAACATGCTGATGAATCTATGAATGCCGTTAGCCGTATCAAGGCTATGCGATGCAGGGCATGAATGATGTCGATCATACCTAGGCCATGCGATGTAAAGATGCAACTCAAGCATGCGAATCCTCATCTAAGTCCACATATCAATACGGCTTAAATTTGTAATATCACCGGGGTCTAGTACACTCTAAACCAGATTGCCGCCCCATCGCGCACAATAAGGTAAGTGGAAGAGACCTCAGTATCCTCCTGCTAATATCGGGCTAGGCTCGTCGATAGCTGACCCATTCCTCGAGCTGGTTAAACTTAGCCTAGCTTGCCCCCTCCTCTCGGGCGGGTAAGGCCGCACCCCCTTCCAACCGACCACGACACAGTAGAAACCGTTGTCGTCTAGTAATCGACACTTGGTGCTCATGCACCCACCCGGTCTAGACGTTGGAGCAACCTCTTGGTACCATAAGGGTTTAGGGACTTTTACTCAGGGATATCTATATCTATCACGCACAATAAGGTAAGTGGAAGAGACCTCAGTATCCTCCTGCCAATATCGGGCTAGGCCTCGTCGATAGCGGACCCATTCCTCGAGCTGGTCAAACTCAGCCTAGGATTGCCCCCTCCTCTCGGGCGGGTAAGGCCGCACCCCCTTCCAACCGACCACAACACAGTGGAAAACGTTGTCGTCTGGTAATCGACACTCGGTGCTCATGCACCCACTCGGTCTAGACGTTGGAGCAACCTCTTGGTACCATAAGGGTTTAGGGACTTTTACCTAGGGATATCTATAGTTTCCCATGTAGAACAAGATTTTCAGTATCCAATCTTGCCAACCACGATATGCTTGTGGCAGCTACGGCCCTAATGTCGCTAGGGCGTACAGTAACCATATCACATGATGCGAATGCATGAATCACACTATCCAGTCATACAACAATCCTGCGCGTCTTGTGCGCTCATGTGGGGCAACACTGCCTAACGGGAGCCCCTAAACAATCTGCCCGAAGGCATATGCTATGATCAGTCACTTCTCATATCAAGCATACATATGATGCATATGATCATAAATCATGGAACTATATTAAACATGTTATATGGTAATGGATGTTGTTTATAACGAAGATGGCCCTAGACGGCCT
Source organism: Magnolia officinalis (assembly GCA_021015155.1). NCBI lineage: Eukaryota > Viridiplantae > Streptophyta > Magnoliopsida > Magnoliales > Magnoliaceae > Magnolia > Magnolia officinalis. Next base: position 57,190,989 of record JAJHSJ010000001.1, read on the forward strand.
ACAAGTATGAGCCTAACAATGGGCCCTAAGGAGAATCATAATGCGGACATTTAACCAACATTATTCTATAATGTGGACGTCAAACCAACATTGCTCCCAAGGCACGACTATCATAACATCATTACACAAACCATGGTAGAATCATACATCTTAATGGACTTGTGTACATCCAATTAGGCCTCGACCCATGGGCCTTAGGTACAACAAATGGGCCGCATAACATGGGCCTTAAGTATATCAGGTGGGCCTCAACGGATGGGCCACAAATAAACCAAGATGGGCCTCATACATATATCAAAGTGGGCCTCATACATAGATTAAAGTGAGGTCCACTTGAACTATTAGATCTAATTCATTCTTTAACTCATACCCAAAAATGAGATTTCCAATGGTTAGACAGATTGGAAGCAACACATGCATCATGGTGGGGCCCATGAAAGCCCACCATCAGGTATGTTACATAATATAATATAAATAATATTAATATATACAATAATATATATATATAATAATAATATAATAATATATGTATATACAATAATTATATATACACACACACACACACACGCACACACACACGCATACACATACAGCACACACACGCATGCACCCATGCAACACACCACACGCAAACACCAGAATGCACCCACGCACCCACCACACACACCGTCCCCTGGACGGTGGGGATAGAACACATGCATCACAGTGGGCTCCACCGTCCAGGCGGACGGTGGAAATAAAATACATAAATCACTGTGGGTCCCACGTGGGGCCCACCATAATGTTTACTTCCCATCCAACCCGTTCATAAGGTCACGCAGACCTAGATGAAGGGTAAAAATAAATTTCAGCTTGATCCGAAACTTCTGTGGAAAAAAAAAAAGGTTTCAATGGTAGAGGTTCAATCCCACTATTTCCTGCAGTGTGGGCCACCTGAGCTATGGATTGAGCTAAAATTTGGAGAGGGCCCACTGCTGTGAGTGTCCCGCCTCGTGAACGGTGTGGATGTAAAATATATATCATGGTGAGGCCCACAGCTGGACCCGTGGGTCCACCCGTTCGTCCGCCGTTCGCCGTTCGCCATGCACAGGGCGCAGGCAGTGCCTGCGCTGCTGCATCCTTTCCTTTTTCTTTTTTTCTTTTTTATTTTTTTGAAAATCACGATTTCCTGTGGTTTTTCATAGGTGGGGCCCACATCAGGTGAATCCACCCCGACCATTGGATTCTACGGCTCATGACAGGCTATATGAGCCCAATATTCACTATATTTTGGCACATCAAGACATCAGGGTGAATTTCAATGGAGGATACACTGTTTGATAGGCTATGGCCCTCCTGAACGTCGGATTGGCCCTATTTTTCAGCTCGACGCCTAAAATGGTCTTATAAAAAGAATGGACGGCGTGGATTTAATACATATATCAAGATGGGGCCTATATGGGTGGGCCACCCCATAAGCTTGGAAACAAGCTAATATTTGTGTTTTCCTTGTTCATGTCCAGCGTCCCTGGGACGTTGGACGGTTGGCCATAACGCATGCATTGAGGTGGGCCCTACTTAGGTGGGCCACCAAATGAGATATGGTGTGGGTACAACACATTTGAAGTGGGCTCCACTTGAAGATAGTCTGGATAAAATACAGGCTTCAGGGTGGGGTCCATCCAAGTGGGCCACACAACCATATCATGATCACATAAGAAAAAAAATGAAATAGAGAGGGAGGGAGAGAGATAGAGAGTGGGACACGCGTGATGGAGGGACCCCGACATTATGGGCCCTCCCTTGCAACTAATCAACATCAAGTGGGTCCCATTACACATGGGCCCATTAAATCAAAAATCCAACGGTGGAGATCCCTTCTCCACTAAAATAGACGGACTAGATGACCCTAGGTATAGAAGAAAAAATAAATATCATGATGGGGTCCATGGAGAATGGCCCCATCATGGAATGATCATGATGATCCTAGTGGGCCATCAGCCACATCTTAGGGTCCCAAGTGAGATCCAAACCATTGATCGGTTGGCCTCACTTAGCCCATCTAAAAAAATGAAAAGTACTCTATCAAAGCACCCCACCGTTTGATCTTCTTGCTTCCTTAGCTTCCTTAGTTCCTTAGGTTCGATTCCAATGGAGGAGATGAGGTTTGGATGGTTGAGATGGGAGATCTTGGGATGGAAATGTGGGCCTCACACATTTATTTTTCTCTCCATGGGAGGGCTTGGACGTGTGGAGTTCTTCCTTGTTTGGGAATGGTTTTTTTTTAAAAATTAGAAAGAGAGTTGTAAAGAGAGAGAGAAAGAGAGAGTGATGGCTGATGGAGTGATGGATGTGGTGAGTGATGGGTGTGTAAGAGATTTTTACTTTTGTGGCAAATGGTGTAAGAAAAGTATGGGCTTTGTAAGAACTTTTTGACTTTTGGGGCTTGTTTGGGAAAGGGTGAAAGGTGATGTGTACTTGACTTGTTGAGATTGATGGATTGATGGATTGATGTGACAAGTCGTAGAGATTCTTTTGGGTTTTACGACGCAGAGCATTTTCCTCGCACCGAACGCTGGCTCACATCTACTGACCAGGGTATCGCCTCGGCGCGTGAGTCGCGGCATCGGAACTGCGGCGACGGCACGGTCGTTAAGGTACTAGTCTCGGGTTGAGTCGATTCGGGTTGACGACATGTGAATTAGGGTCACGCGCAAATACCAGTTAAGGGTCGAAGGTTGCCAGAATTCGACTGGGATTACCGTGGAAGTCTATCGAATGGTACAGTCTAGGATACGGGGCTTACAAAACCACTTGAAAATAAAAATTTTAAAAATAAAATAAACCTCTGTTTTGCAGCCTTCTTTTGCAACAATCTAAAAACCAAAAAGAAGAAGAAGCAAAAAATCCAGATCAAAATGATTCTATACTAACAAGTTATTTAAAAAATACATTTGAGGCCTTTGATTGCTAGCTAATTAGACAAAAACCTAAATTCAGACTATAAACAAAAAATATTTAGGACTGCTACCTATGCAACACGTAGATCCACTTCCAAGAAAAAGATCCAGACATGTTAGTAACAAATAACTACTCATCAATATTGGTAATTGAAATGTTGCAAGCTCAGTGAATGATAAGAAATTCTTACTTGCACCCATATTGGTAATTATACAAACTCCTCTTTCCACAGCCAAAGGTAGGAGTAAAGACATCCAATATGAAATTACACAAGCATTGGAAAGTGGGACTGAAGAAACCAAAGGACATTTTGTCAGAGTGAAGATCCCACATTTGTGGGCCCACGTTGATGCATGTGTTTTATCCATGCCATACATCCATATGGGGAAAATAAAAGATGTCCAAATGTTTAGATTCAAGAGTGAGGTGTGTAAAAATCAGATGCCAATACGATTCAATTAACAGACATATACAAGTTATAACAAAGGCAAACAAAAAATGATCAATGGAGACAATGAGCATATAGACCAAATTCAACATTTTGAAACTCATAATGGCAAAGAAAATTGAGCTTCAAAGGTTTAAACGGATATTGCCTTTCAATTGTCTCGAGTTCCTTCTGGCATTTCCCATTCAAACTGTCAAATATTGTAATGAATAAATGGTCGACATGTCCAAGATATGCAGGTCCACAAATAGTTTCTCACCAATGCAAATATAAGTTATATAGCTACAAGATATTCACTACCAGAAGCCTAGCCTATGCTCCACCCTAACATTACTTGAGCCAAGTTTCGCTACAATCCAATTCAATTGGTGTGCAGAATTCTCAAAAACTAAGTCATGCATAAGAAAATAATAAAATAAAATCAAAGACAACCTGATAGGGCAAAGAACTCAAATTGCAAAGGCATGAAACAAAGATACCTCTAATTCAATCATGTGCGAAAGGCATGAAACAAAGATACCTGTAATTCAATCATGTGCCCAAAGGCATGAAATAAAGATACCTCTAATTTCTTGTTATGGTTGGAAGCATGCTTGGTAGAGTAAGCAATGTCAGTAGAGATCTATGAGTGCCTTTAAAAAGAAATTAAAACAAGAACTTCACCTATAGTGGCAACAAAACTAGAAAAACTTATTTTTGCTGCACCTTCAGTGGAGACAACTGCAGATGTAGAAGTAGAAGAACCTACAAAAGAATCACATAAAAAATTTGCACAATCACAACAACATGGGTACATTCGAAAACCGAGTAGGCAATCCACAGCCAAGGCCATCAACCTCGAGAAGTAAACAAGTGGCTAAAGGAGTAGAATGGCAATAGAGTATCAATTACACAAGCAAAGCCACTTTATACCAGTTTTTTTTTTTTTCCACAAATAAGAAAAAACAAAAAACAAGAAAGATTCCACCATGATTACACAGAAAATTCAAAACAAGGTGAACATTTAAAATTGCGAGTTGGAGACCAATAAGATTCACAAAGGCCATATATCAACCAATTAAGGGGAAAAAATAATTGAAACTTCATAAATAGAAAATATCAGCGGACTTTCAGGGGCATAACCACAACAATGACATGGAAAGAAAGATGTCCAAAACATTAAAATGGCCTATGAAGGATAAGAACATATGGAATTGTACCAGTAGCAGATTGCTGCAGTGAATATCTACAAGAGAAACAATTACAAAAACTATTTACCTTTATGAGGAAACAAAAACCAATTTCCTCAATCTTGGCTTTCCCAAAAAAGGGGAGCTGTTAAATCAGAGGAAATCAGTCCTTTCCTCCATTGAATCCCATTTTCCACTGATCCAAACATCCGCTAGGACTTGACATGTTCTTCAAGAACATTTCCTTCCATCTTATGCCAAGTAGTGCCCTTCCAAATGGAATCTCTCAGTTGGTCCAACAATGAAAACGAAATTTCTCAAAATGGCCCATAGAGATGAAAAGGACAGTCTTGAAAATACAATTAGTTACTTGCTTAATATAGCAAAGTTCTGTCCTTTATTCCCATCCAAATGGAATCTAGCCATGGCTAGATTTCGGGCAAGGCATCCACCAAATGTCTTTCTTTTAATCTAGAAAAGGGCCAGTACATATGAGATTGAAAGCAAGTATTTGCAAGTGTGGTAGCTAGGCCAGTTTGGATCACCCCCAATGAGCAATTTGGGTTGAGATGTGCCTGTTTGTGACGTTTGGGGGTTACAGGTCACGCTCAGGTCTGGATTTTGGGCCAATTTACTAAATGGATTGGGCTTTATATGGCCCTTGACCTGACTCAAACCCGACCCATTGCCACCCCCAGGAAAATCCCTCAATCCAACTTCTGGGGTACATCCAAATGGCCCGTTTATACTTTTCCCATTAATAATATATGCAGAATGTAGGGAATAACAGCACCAACAGCTGAACAATGAAGACCAATAAACAAGATATACTGCAACTTAAAAGAAAATGGCTATTTTTTAGTTCCTGCCACTCTATTTGTTTTCAGCTCAATATCATGTCTTATATAAAAACCTGGAACTTACCCGTTAGCAAAAAATTGCATAATACTAATGAACCAAAATAAAGGAATGCAAGCAAGGAAACCCTTAGGTGCATGATAATTAATGCTTTGGAAAAGTGAGAGCCACCACAAGGTGGAAGGGCTACCTAAAAATAAGCTAGAGTGACTTCTGTCATGGTGAGCCGCCATGAACATTGGCTAAGGAGTGTGGTGGTGTATTATGATCCCAATGGTTTTAAGTAGGGGTGGCAATGGGTGGGGTTTAGACTAGGTAGGGGTTAGCACAAGCCTGACCCATTTACAAAATGGACCAAGAATTCGTGCCCAAACCTTACCCAAAGTAAAGGGTTTGTCAACTTTAAAGGGAACAGACAGGTAGAAAAACCAGCATAGAAGGTTGTACATTGACAGCCATGGATGAATCTGTTTACTTTCAAGTAGCAAAAGGGAGTTCTAAACAAGAGATACAAAGTCATAGAAGATTACAGTTTCCATTCAATGTAGGCAACTTCTTTCACAAAATAATCAGAATGAAATAGAAGAACATGCAATGACAGCTGCTGAGAATAGCCACAAAAATTGAAGCAAGGAAACTCACTTTCCATGTTGTTCTTGCACACTCTAAGTGGCGGATTTTGTGATTGTTTCCTGCTTCAAATGCCTAAAAAACTCTGCAGAACTAAAATTAGTAGAGCATAGACTTGGAGATATCGACTTAGAAATAGCCTTTCACATTTACATTAAACAAATGAAATAAAGGGTCAACTAAAAGTAAAGAAAATACTGACGATCCTTGGATTTGATATAAAAATTTAGCTACACAGCAATTTGCCTACATTAAGGGCTAAAGAATATCACCACAGAAACAAATGAACAAAATTACAACAGCATCGACAGTAATCATAACAAAGTTTTACCACCAAAACCTTCTTTGTTGAGCCATTTCATCAAATAGTTAGTATGCATGAAATCTGAAAGAGAGAAAAAAAAGATATAGAGAGAGGAGTAGATCAAACATATGAAAATACCTCAGATTCCTTCGATTTTAAGAGATGTCACAAAAATATGAAAGGATGGTGGAGATGCATGGCTGCAGAATGGCGGATACAAACCTATGTAGGAGCTTCATGGTTACTGCAATGGAGGTCCGAGCAAGATGATGATGTGAGGGAGATAGAATATATGGCGAAGATGCATTGGAGAGAGAGGGAGGCGAATGAGAGAGATGGAGCAGGTGAGAGAGAGAGAGAAAGGAGTCGGGATGAAGATGAGAGAGAGAGAGAGAAAGAGAGGGAAAGAGAGAGAATGGGAGAAGAGAGGGGCAGGGAGAGAGAGACGAGAGAGAGAGAGGAGAGAGAGAGAGAGAGAGAGAGAGAGAGAGAGAAGAGAGGAAGAGGAGAGTGAGTGGGAGAGGAGAGTGGGAGCAAAGATCAGGAGATAGAGGGAAATAAGGGATGGAAAGAGAGAGAGAGAGAGAGAGGAGAGAGAGAGAGAGAGAGAGAGAGAGAGAGAGGACAAGGCTTTTTGGGCGCGGCTCTGTTTTGAGCGCTCGCCTTTTTTTGGCATGGAGAGATGAACCAACACATGGACAGTCCTGTCAGGGGCTCCATGAGGCCCACCATGATGTATTTGGTTTATCCATGCTATCCATTCATTCTGATAATTAATTTTAGGATGTGATTCCCAAAAGGAGGTAGATTAAAGACCCAAGTGGACCACACCATAGGAAGAACATGTGATTTAATCTCCACTGTTTCCTACCCTGTGGTCCACTTAAGCCTTCGATCTACCTGCCTTTTTGGGTTCGTGCCCTAAAATGATATTTCAAAACGTGTGGATGGCTTAGATAGAACACAATATTGTGGTGGGCCCCATAAAACCCCCCACACTACCGTCAATTTCTAATTGTATGGGTTGGTGTAGAATATATTAGCTACGGATTAAAGCCATAGTAAAATAGCTACGGTTTATATCCATAGCAAAAAACTAACACAGTCCGTAGCCTTTGTTCAATTTTTTGGTAGTGATAGGTCGTGGGTTGTCGGAATTCGACAGGGGGAATCTCGCATGTCTAAGGAACGGTACGGACTAGGATACGGGCCTTACATCTCTCCCCTCCTAATAAAAATTTCGTCCTCGAAATTTACATTATCATTGCAACTAAACATAACTCATAAAATAGGGGAATCATTTCATTATGTAAAATCAGAAATACAACATACGAGTGCGGTCAAACAACAAGGAGACGGGGATAACACTCGCGAATCTCAGCCTTTTGTTTCCAAGATGTCTCCTCCATGAATAATCTATCAAGACAGTCCTAAGGCCTGGTTGCATGAATCATCGACGACTCCTCCTGTCGGCTGAGGGTCCTACTAAGGAGGTGTATGTCCGTTCTGTTGTAACGCCCCGATTTCTAAAAACCGAGTATGAGACTCGTTTTAAAAATCCGGGAGTTAAAAAAATCAGAGAAACAGCGGAATATAAACTCAGAGTGCGATAGCCAAAAGAAGCATGTATTTTCATAAGAGCCCAACATTTGACCCGCTCAACTAGGGGTCTTAGTTACAAAATTCCAAAAGTTCCCAAAATACTAATCCACTGGAAATAAAACATAGAGCTACTGATTAACACCAAAATACGCCGCTACGTCTTGATGCGGCTCGTCCTCGTAATACTCTTCTTCATGCTCCACAGTCGCACCATCATGGTAGGCACCGGCGTCCTCTACATCTGTCCCTGCATACTCTGTACGGTTGGATATTGATGGATGAGTGGCCAACTCAGTGTGAATTTCCCTCAAGATTACACATCGCTGCCTCAGCAAACATAGTTTAAAAGGAAAAACAAGCAGTAATCCAAAACATGCAATATGCAGTTTTATTAGATGCATGGGTGCATGAATGCACTTTGGCCTGGGGATGCACATCCAGCCGGACTTGGGCTCGTCGCCCATGCAATCTTCGACCTGGGAATGATCATCCAGTCGGATAGGGGTCGATAGTCGATGGTCTGGGAGCTAGCGAAATGATACCCCAACAACTCTGGGCACGTACTACAGCATCCAGAATTAGCCATCCGTCATCGCCAATATGCTATGAATGCATGATTAGCCAACCGTTATTAGTCAAATTGCAATCAGCCAATTTAAGTAGCTCAATGGTCACTACGGGGAGCTCAGGGCCGAGCGTAGGCCGACAGCTCGGGCATAGTGTCCCATTACCACCATCTCTAGCTCATGAGGTCCTCCACCTTGGGATGTTTTAATAGGGTGCCTTGATCAAGTGACACCAGCTCAAGGTCCCTATTTCCCACACGATTTGTCTAATTACAATCCCAAGTGTGGCTTGCATAAGATTATAGAATCATCCATGTGTAGCATTAAAGGTTGTGTACAAAAGCAAATAATGTTAACATGTGACAATATATGACCTCGAGTAGAGCATGTAAAGAAGCATCAGGAGTTAATAACTTATGGAGAAATTACCAAGTCATGTGAATAGTGATCAAGGATTAACTAGCATATGAGCCTTGCATATATATAGTGGAAACAAGCATCACAATAATGGTAATCTAGTGCAACTAGGTTTAGCTAATTAAGAAATGGAAAGCCCAAGGGGAAAGTCATCACCTGTATGGTAGTGTTCTTGAACTGGGCCCGAGTCTTCCTGCGGTCCGAGATCTCTCAAGGCATTTCCTAAAAATTCAGTTTGTATCTATCAGGTTTTGTACAAAAGGGAGTGCATCAACAAGGCCCCCCTTAGGCTCGTGTTAGTCCCACCATGTATTTATTTATGAAGTCGGGACACAAGTTTATCTCACCATGGGGGAGTTGAACTGGTCCTCCGGTATGGATCAAACATTGCGGATGAAGAGTCCCAGCCCGCCCCCCAGATCAATGAACTTAGCCTAAGTGCCATTGTCTGCATTTTCCCCCTGCAAGACCATTTGCAGGTAAATGTCTACTGGTTAGGATGGAATATGTCTGCCAATGGAGCCCTTCCCAAGTGGTGTGGCCGTCATAAATTAACATACATACAGACACGTGCGCCTGTGGGACTTCATGTAACATTTTCATTATACTTTACATGCACTGGATGGTGTTCTAGCTAATCACAAATGGTGGGCTACATCCAGCCATCAGACGGTCTGGATCTAACATAGGTATCAGGTGGGCCATGTGATGGATGACCTGGATGAATCATAGAGATCCATGGCTGATGGAGGGAGGGTCCAGATGAAAGCCACGAATGCACCATTCCTCCTAATAATAAAATATCCCTTTATCCATTATAGCCTCCCATGTAGCAACGTCCATCTCTGGAAAATCTGGAACCGTCCATCAGGTGGATGGCCTGGATGCAGTCCACATGCATCATGCTGTACATTTGCCAGAGGTGCATCTATATACTATAATATTAATTAAAAACTCATATGTACGCAATGTATGTACATGCATGTATGTATATATACAATTTTGTTTTCAAAAACATCCAGGCCTAACGCCCTCTGATGGACGGCCAGGATGAATTCACGTGGGTGAATTTCCCATGTGCTAGGGCCTAAGTAGGACATATACATATATACGTAACTTATGTAGGTAACATGTATACCTGGTGGGTCCCATGTGGGTGTGGGGCCCACATATAATACCTCATACACGTTCTGGAGGTACTCTAGTCATGCATGGTTGCATATGGCATTTTATCCTCATGCATGCAACGTCTACACGAGGCATGCTTTCCTACATACCTATGCACGTGTACACCTTTCCACACGTGCAATAGATATCGAATCCAAACAGTCCATAAGATGCGGAATCCCATGAAATATTAGGTGGTGAATTTCCACCCTGATCTAAGACTCTGGTGGGCCATAGTAAAGAAAATTTTGAATCAAGGGAAGAAACTGTTTTCATCTTTATGGCCCACCAAGGTTTTGGTTCAAAGTAAAATTTGGTACCAGGGGATTTTATGAGGTTATACTTCAAGTGGACCGTTCAGATTTTTTATAATCATCAGATATGATGAGTTTTCAAACGTTCGTGGGTAGCTTGTGTGAACTTGTTTTCCGCACCACGTCATAGGTGCTTTCCTTATCTTTTTCTCTCTTTTTTTTTTCTTTTTTTTTTTTAGTGGTGTGCAAGGCCAAGAGGAAATAGACAGATGGCCCTGGTCGAGTTTTACCATCAAAGTGGGGTCCACTTACATGACCCACTGTTCCTGTAGAGTGGGGTCCACCTGCTGACGTAGGGTGTGGTCTACCTACACACATGCATAGCCCAAACTTGGGGCGATTAACTAGTTTTGGGTGAGGCCCACCTGCATTTGGTGAGGCCCAAATCTGCTTCTTCCTTAACTGTGGTATGCACAGGCTCCTCCTGCAGTGCACGTTTTTGCAGCTACTTCCAGTCCCTGTTTCGGCTCAAATACAACACTCTCCTAGGATGTTTTCCAACCCATCTCAGGGCACAACGGAGGTATGGTGGCAGCCATTACTTGCAGCAAAAAAAAATGGCCGAAACAGGACGTTTTTCATCCCATTTCCGAACCGTTTTCAGTCCGATCCCACGGGCGTGATGCAGTTCAAACAGGGTCGTTCGTAGGCCGAGCTTGGGCTGATTCTCAGCCTTATGCTGAGGTTAGTTGCAAGCCACCGTTTTATCTTAAGTGAGGTATGCCCTCAGGCCATGTCTTGGCCTCAAACAGAGCTCGACTAAAGGCCGTATTCGGCCTCAGCAGTAAGTATTTATATATATATATATATATATATATATATATATATATATATATATATTTTAAGCAAAAGAAAAATGAAGAAGAAGAAGAAGGAAATGGTGCGGTGTTACCTAGCCGGATAGAGATGCTCACGACCTTCTATTTCACTCCTTTCTCTTCCTTTTCTTCTCCTCACTTTTCTCTTTCTTTTTTTTTCTTTCCTTCACTCAATCGGTGCGGCTATGGTCCCGCACTGACTCGACTCGGTCCTGGTCTTTCTTGGACTGAGTTAGGGCAGTGCGCTCCAAGCTCACCAAAGCGCCACTCTTCCTCTCTGCACTCTTCCACTCTCAGTTTTCTCTCTCTGTTTCCTTCCTTCCTCACCTCTCTTCTTGTGTGTGGGGTCTAACAGAGCTGAGCTTCTCCTTATATAGGCAGAGAGAGGAGAGGCTGACGGTAGGCAAAAGCTTTTCACACTCAACGGTTGGGAGTGTAGGACGGTCCAGATGAAGCCACAAGATCCCATTGGATGGCTAGGGTGGTGCCAGACCAAACGATGATGACGAGGAGACCTTGGCAGCTCGTGTGCAAGTGACCAGGCGGCTGAAATCGGCATGCTAGCGTGCATCGCAAGTCTCGCATTAAATGTTAGCCACGCTTGGAGGGCTTGAACGGTTGGAACTGATCTTCACCATTTCAATGCATGGGTCTAAGATCTTATACCATTTTGCTCAGTGAACTCACATGATTAAAATGGACAGTTTGGATTGTCCGAAAGTGGCCAGGGTGGGCCACCTAAAAGCTCAAACGTCCACTTATTCGAATGACGTGTTGGCGGGAATCTCCTTTGAGAATTTGGTGTTTGAGTTCGGTCAGATGCTATTCGACCACAAGTGGCCGCTCGGTGCACCTCGTGTACTAGCATTTGAGGTGTGCTGTCACGCCCCAAACTCGGGGACCGGGCTCACAAAATTCCCGATCGCCGAATCCTGCGCCGACAGCCTCCGTAGAACCCCATTCTCGGCTCACGGGGCCCATTCGCCAGGTTCCGATCCTGGGATGCTACGAGGAGGATTTCTAATATCAGTTTGAATCGTAATAAGCATAACCAAAGGCATAACCCGCAAACCACAACCAAAAACTCCATCACATTTCCACTATGATCAAAAACTTTACAAGTACAATGAGCATAAAGGGAAATACAATGAAGATGAACAAAAAAAGCTCCAAAAGATCTGCTCTGCGCTCCTGTCTCAGCGCTGCTGCGTCCTCGCGTCACCTGCACGCAACGGTCGTGCATAAGCTTATAGAAAGCTTAGAGGGTGGGTGAAAGTGTGTGCGCAAGGTAGTAATGCAGTATGGAGTATCAGAGTAATGCGGAACATGCTGGTGAATCCAGAATACTACTAGCCGTACCAAGGCTATGCAATGCAAGGCATGAAAGATGTCGGCCATACCAAGGCCATGCGATGCGAAATGCAACTCAAGCATATAAATCCTCATCTAAGTCCACATATCAGTATAGCTCAAAATCTGGAATATCACCGGGGTCTAGTACACTCTAAACCAGATTGCCGCCCCATCGCGCGCAATAAGGTAAGTGGAAGAGACCTCACTACCCGCCTGCCAATATCGGGCTCGGCTCGTCGATAGCGGACCCATTCCTCGAGCTGGTCAGACTCAGCCTAGCATTACCCCTCTCTCGGGCGGGTAAGGCCGTACCCCCTTCCAACCGACCACGACACAGTGGAAAGCGCAGCCTCCTGGTAATCGGCCATCGGCGCTCATGCACCCACTCGGTCTAGACGTTGAAGCACCTCTTGGTACCATAAGGGTTAGGGACTTTCACTCAGGGATATCTATAGCACCCTATGTAGAACAAGATTTCCGGTATCCAATCCCGCCAACCACGATACGCCTGTGGAGGCTATGGCCCTGATGTTGCTAGGGCGTACACTAACCACATCACACAATGCGAATGCATGAAACACACTATCCAATCATGCAGCAATCATGCGCGTATCGTGCGCTCATGTAGGGCAACACCGCCTAACCGGGAGCCCCTAATCAACCTGCCCAAAGGCATATGCTATGATCAGTCACTTCTCATGTCAAGCATACATATGATGCGTATGATCATAAATCATGGAACTATACTACACATGTTATAAAGTAATGAACTACTCTTGCAACGCAGATGACCTAGACATGGACGGCCTACACACAACCAGTACGGGCCTATCGATGGCCCTAGGGAGAGTCATAATGCGGACATTTAACCAACACTATACGTGCGATGTGGACGTCAAACCGACATCGCTCCCAAGGCATTATCTGTCGTAAACATCATTACATAAACCATGTAGGGATCACACATTGCAAGGGACCTTAGGTACATCCCATTGGGCCTTAAATACATCGAATGGGCCGTGTCACATGGGCCTTATATTCATCAAGTGGGCCACATCAATGGGCCGCACCAATGGGCCTTAAGTGCATTGCAATGGGTCGTAACCCGTGGCCTTTATAGTACATCAAATGGGCCTAACCTCATGGGTCATAGTGTATCAGATGGGCCACACCAATTGGGCCCCATACGTACATCGAATGGGCCTTAACCCCTAGGCCTTGACACATCTCAATGGGCCTTAACCCATGGGCCTTTAAGTATATCAGGTGGGCCTCAATGGATGGTCCACAATCAACAGAGGTGGGCCTAATCATATGGGCCTCTATAAATACAAGGGTGGGCCTCACTCAGACATCAAAGTGGGCCCACAGAAGGTTAGATCTGCCCCATTCTTAACTCACGCCAAAAAAAAAATGATATTTCAAAATGGATAGTCAAATCGGACGCCACATGTACATCAAGGTGGGGTTCTCATGTGGGCCTACCAAAATGTATATTTATATACGTATTTATACCCAATATAATATAGATATATAGTATATATATAATATATGTGAAATATAACATATATATATATAAGTATATATATATACTCACACACACAGCACACGCACAACGCACACACACGCACGCACACGCACAACGCACACACACCTCACATGCACACACGCACGCACACACCGCACACCCACCGTCCACTGGACGGTGGGAAAACACAAACATTACACAGCTCCACCGTCCAGCGGACGGTGGAGTACAACACATACATCACCGTGGGCTCCCACGTGGGGCCCACCCCATTGTTTTTATACCATCCAACCCGTTGATAGGGTCGCCCTGGCCTGGGTGAAGGGAAACCACAAATTTCAGCTCGATCAGAAACTTCGGTGGGCCCCAAAAATGGTTTCAATGGTAGACTTTCAATTCACACTGTTTCCCTTGGTGTGGGCCACCAGATCACTGGATGGGCCTGATATTTGGAGGGAACCCATTCCATGAGGTGGCCCACCTTATGGACAGAATGGATGACACATAAACATCAAGGTGGGGGCCCACAGCAAGAGCCGTGGGTGACCCTGCTCGTCCGCCAGAGGCAGCGCAGGCGCTGCCTACGCCCTCCTGACATAGCAGAGGCAGCGGCCTCTGCCCCGTTTCTCCTTCTTTTTTTTTTTTTGTTTTCTTACTGGAAACGGCGTGTGGGACCCACAGACTGAAGATCCAGCCCGCCCATTGCGTTCACGGGCTCGAGGTGCACCAAACAAGTCCAAAGTTCAAATTTTTTTGGTGTGTAGATAAGGCAAGGTGGACCCTAGAAGCTTTGAACGGTAGAATACACCATTTCCTATGGTACGGCCCGCCTGAGTATTGGATCGGCCTCAGCTTTCGGCTCAACGCCTAAAATGTTGTTGTGGAGGGGATGGACGGCGTGGATTGAACACATGCAGCAAGGTGGGGCCTATACACATGACTCCCTTAAAACCCAAAAAAAAAAAACAAAACGTGGCTGTGAGTACTCCTCACTGTTGGTTCACACAGTGAACACGTCCAGCGTCCAGGGACGCAGGACGGACGGTGTTCATGAACATTTCTAAGGTGGGTCCCACACAATCGTGGCCCACTCATCTTGATCTTTGTGTCTCCTTTCATCCTGGTGGCCCACGATTTGAATGGCCCAAACCAAAAATATGAAAATGTAAGGTGGCCCACCATTTGGATGGTATGGATGAGATACATACATCAAGTGGGCCCAAATCATCATACACAAAGGAAAAGGAAGAGAAAGAGAGAAAGATCGGCGAGTATGGAGGGACCCCGCCACTATGGGCCCCTCATACAAACATACATCAAGGTGGGTCCCACATATATGGACCATTGATCAAACAAAATGAATATAGAACAACTATCTAAGATCACCCACCGGCTCCTTCTTGGTCCCAAGGCTTCCTTTGCTTCTTTGCTTCGATTCCGACGGAGGAGATGAGGAATGGATGGTTGAGATGGAAGATGGAAGGGTAGGAAGAGGTGGACACACTTGTTGCTTGGGAGAGGTGGGAGAAGCTTTGGACGTGTGAAATTTTCTCTCTTGCTTGGGAATGAAGTTTGAAAAAAATGAAGGAGAGAGAGGGTTGTAAAGGGAGAGAGATGGGTGATGTTTGATGGAGTGATGGATGTGGTGGTGATGGGTGTGTAAGAGACTTTTTGACTTTGGAGGCATTTTGTGTAAGAAAGGTATGGGCATGTAAGAACTTTTTGACTTTTGTGGTTGCTTGGAAATGGGTGAAAAGTGATGTGTACTTGACATGATGGGATTGATTGATGGGTGATTGATGTGACATCTCGTTGAGATTCTCTTGGGTTTCGCAACGCGCGGCGTTTTCCTCGCACCGAACGCTGGCCTACATCTCCTAGCCAGAGTATCGCCTCGGCGCGCGAGTCGCGGCATCGGAACCGCGGCGACGGTGCGGTCGCAATGGTACAAGTCTCGGGTTGAGTCGACTTGGGTTGACAGCGTGTGAATCAGGGTCGCGCGCAACGCCGGTTAAGGGTCGAAGGTTGCCGAAATTCGACCGGAAAGATCGCGAAAACCTACGGAACGGTACGGTCTAAGATGCGGGTCTTACATGTGCCTACACCTAGCTTCGGGGGCTCATCACGACTCCGGTGCTTGATCTGTCCCGATCAATTGTCTTAGGGATTGGTCATAAGGGTCCTGGCCTAGTTCGGGGCGGGTCCAAGGCCTAGGTGAGCCATGTTATACCATTTAGAGCGTCATTTTTCCCATAGGTTGTGATCCAATGGTCAGATGGGCACAAGGTTTTGTTTTAACGGTGGAACAGGGATTCAAGGGGTTCCAAGTGCCTGGTTGGCCGTAGTAATTTATTCTAAGGTGGTTAGTGGGTTCATGGTGTCAATGTCATTTGATTAATTGTGTTCGTAACGTGTTTGAATCTAAGGAATTGCTGAGTTTTACCTTCCACGCTGGTGCTGGGTTCGATTTGGCTCCTTCGAATCGTGGTGGTTGGCTTCACTGTTGAACGAGAGTCTTGACCTACACGTGCAGAGTTTTAATTGTCTTTTAGTCTCAATAACCGGGATTATCAGGGGTAACACCCGAGTACCAGAGTTACGGGGTGTTACATCTGTGGTCATTGTTGTTGCTGCTGCTGTAGCGGCCTATGCTACTGCGGGTGCCTCGATGGCTGATGATGCCGCTGCTGGGGCCTCGGCAGCAGATACTACTGTCGTTGTTGCTGCTGTTGCTACGAAGGTTACTGCTGAGGATGGGGACACTCGCTCCTACAATGCCCTATCCCACCGCATCCAAAGCAAGCACCTGAGAACGGTCTCGGTGGCAGGGGCTGCTGAGGGTGGGGGCACTCCCACCTATGGTGTCCTAGCCCATCGCATCCATAACAGACACCGGGGAGCTGCCTTGGAGGTGGTACTGACGGTGCCCCTCGAGCTCTGTGGGTCGCGCGCTGCTGCTGCTGTCGACGCTGCCGCTGCTGGGAGTTACCGAAGGGGGCCTTTATCTTCCTATGTAACGCTCCAAATTTCGAGGGTCAAGCAAAGCTCTACTCCTAAGATTTAGCACATCACTTATGCAACATGGATAATGATGTTAAGATGTCATCTATACCAATGCATTAAACATGAGTGGGATTACACTAAAATAACATATCATACTCCAGAGATAAGCATATGAAAGTCTGAAGGTTATGTATTTGAATAAGTAATTCGCGACTTCCAGAGTATGATGGTGCAACAGGGTTTAATATATACAAACTTTGTTTCAAAATAGACAAAATGGGGAAATGTAAGATGTCCAACTCAACAAGTATCCCAGCATCCTAGCATCTCGATGAGTCAGCTCTAGGTCTATGTAGACCCGCCAGAAAGCTGACAATAGGAGAACTCCCCGTCCATGAAATCCTGCTCCATCATGTAAACCTCTTCATCATCTGCATCTAAACCAGTGTCTGGTTGGTGTTTTAAAACATCGTCCCAGAGTGGGAGTGAGTGATTAACTCAATGGTACTATAAGGCAAAGGTTAACATGTTATCAATTCAATCAAGCAGCAATGATAAAGCAACATAACAATCACTTCCTAACTACTCTTGTTGATGCTAGAATGGAGTGCAAGTAATGATGCATGCCCTCACAT
Source organism: Magnolia officinalis (assembly GCA_021015155.1). NCBI lineage: Eukaryota > Viridiplantae > Streptophyta > Magnoliopsida > Magnoliales > Magnoliaceae > Magnolia > Magnolia officinalis. The sequence continues at coordinate 57,208,741 of JAJHSJ010000001.1, forward strand.
CAGAAGCTCCCTCAACAAGCTATGCCGGCACCATATCGCATATGACAACACAACCTCCTGTGCTACTTCCACGCCTTTAAAGCACGTCCTAACTAATGCAGTGCTATGCATGGTCATGTTATCCTAGTAATTAATTAAGTTTATTCATACAGTAGATTTAAGAAGCTAGGATACCTCCATTTATATCATTTACCTAAACAGAAAGATCCATCTAGGTTCATAACTCCAAGTCAAGTACATACGATATGCAAGTTGTGGGGTCATCACTCCCGATTAAAAGCGGTGGATAGGCACGTTCATAATTTTGTGCTCGCGGACACTACGGCGTGGCTAATCACCTCGGCGTAGGCCGACAACTCGAACACAGTGTCTCATACCCCCATGCTCAGCTCATGAGTTTGAGTTTGCTCACTGGTCACTACGGGGTGGCTGATCACCTCGACGTAAGCCGACAGCTCAAACACGGTGTCCCATACCACCATGCCCGGCTCATGAGTCTTGGTGGATCGTAGTACCATAGTTAAGATGGGCCTTTACATCGGAGGGGGTACCTTAGATTCAGGCAGTGGTGTCCGTACATACTAAACACACATTAGGTCAATCAGTTTATTAGACAAGTTTGATTGGTACGAGCACACCCCGACTTAATCGACATGGAGTGCATAAGCACCCCTCGTGGCCTAACCACTGTCGATAATCGTCCTGTGACTTGGATTCGTCGAATATATCTGAGGTGGCGAGATTAATTGGATCACCTGAATGGGGACCGTTTCCGATTGCCTGGACTACAGCGTAGCCCCAATCCTACTCAAATGTAACCAGTAAACACATGTGACAATAATTCCAACATTTGGCAATCAATCTATACGAATATCACATTTGAGCATTTCGTCAAACACATTTAACATGTCACCAACACTTGCATTTTATCCATAAATTGCATAGTGGCAATTATGATTACATGGAAGAAACTATACATATGATTGAGGAAATTAAGAATCCTATCTTAATACACTGACCAAATACACTTCATCAACATTTTCTCATTCAACCATTTTATCAAACACCTAAGTTACACTTCACCAATTACATAGACTAGATTAGTTACGACAATTCGTTACACAAGGAGATCATCGTACAAATGACAAACATGAATCCTAGGTTAATAGTCATGGTAAGCACAAATCACAATTTGCATGTTCATTCAAACATTTCAACAAACACATGGGATGCATCTTGTATACAACATAGTTCACACATGTATAATACATTGAAGACGTCGTATCTAAGACAATATGACAGTAATCAAGTCAGACATAAATCATTAGCTGACATTGAAAGCATTGAAAACCATAACCTAAACATTTATAATCCGCACCTTCCGTTGGATTTCTCGATTCGTACTTAGTTCAAACACTACGTTCCCGAAATTAGAACAACGGGTACCTAAACCATGAAATAGGTTAGCTAGTTTATCGATTACTCAATCAGGATTTCTAAATCAAGATTAGGGTTAAAATTTCTTACCCAAATTGTAACTGAAAACGATTGTGTAATAAAGTGGGGAGGTGAATCCGTACGTGGAGTAGTGGGAGAGAACCACTACAGCAATCTCTAAAGATCCCTCTCTCCCTATGCTTTTCTCTTCTTTTCTCTCTTCTCTTTCCTAGGATTAGAGAAATTCGTATGGAATAGAAATGGGGTGGTTTAAGGGCTTTATATAGGCCCAGAACTGATGTAAATGGACCCAGGGCCATGGTATACTTAATTATAACTAAAGGGTGTCTGTTTCGGGCAAATAGGGCACATCGAGAGGTCCATTACTCACGCCACAGGGTAAGTTCCCTGACAATGGATCTATGTCAAGATGTGATTTCAACGCGATCGGATAGGCCGATCGGCCGTGGAGAACCCGTGTCAGATCAATGGTCATGCTTGCTCGATCGGGCCACAAGTATACAAATTCGGGCTGCAAAATTTCCCTTATCCATGGGTGAAGTTTGGTCAGAAACTGATGGTCTGAAATCCTCAATTTCGTGGGTAAGCGAATGGCCCAATTCACTTGAGTTTCATTTCTTTTTCTAAAGATATTCGTGTTTCTCACAGACTTCGTTCAGGGTTCAAGTTGTGCATTTCTGGACACAGTCTAGGCTTGATTCCCACGATGCTTGTCAAGCCCAATAGGACGGATATAACCTTATAGTTTCACGATCATCGGACTTTCGACATGCTGTCCAGGTCCGATACGGAGTTTCAATGTATTCCCTAAAGCTATGGGCTCATGGGATTTCTCCTAGGTTTTCAAGTAGTGTCGAGTTAGCGACTTTGATGGTTTTGGGTCTTGCCATTTGCATAAATGGTGGTTTGAGCTAAATCCACCGATTAATTTAGTTTAACACTTAATTAATTTTTGCCTAAATTTCTATAGAATACGGTCCTTAGGGTTTTCTACTTGAGGTGGTACTTGGGTCTTTGTACGTATTTTTCCAAGACGTTACAATCTACCCCCCTTAAAGAAAAATTTTGTCCCCGAAATTAGTACATTTTCGTACTCCTCGAGAATCTGAGGGTAGTTCTTACGGACTTCGACTTCCGTCTCCTAAGTAGCCTCTTCCTCAGTGTGGTGAGTCCACAATACCTTCACGAGCGGGATCACTTTACTGCATAGCACTTGTTCCTTCCTATCAAGAATACACGTCGATTAAAGTACATAGGTAGCATCTTCACTTAACTATACCTGTTCCCATTTGATAATGTGGGTAGGGTTAGGAACATATTTCTTCAACATCGATACGTGAAATACATTGTGCCCCCCTGCGAGTGGTGTGGGCAAAGCAAAGCGGTACGCTACCACACCCACTCGGTCTAGTATCTGGAATGGACCAATAAATCGTGGTGTAAGTTTCCCTTTCTTTCCAAAATGAAGGACTCCTTTCATTGGGGAAACCATAAGGAATACATGGTCCCCAACTTCAAATTCTAACTATCGTCGTCTTGTATCGGTGTAACTCTTTTGTGTGCTCTGGACTACGAGAAGTCGATGCCTGATAATATCAATCTTCTCTTAGGTAGCCTGTACCAAATCTGGGCTAACCAGACTCTTCTCACTAACTTCTGTTCAACAATGAGGAACTCGACAAGGGCGCCCATACAAAGCTTCGCAAGGAGCCATGCCAATGCTCGTTTGGAAGCTGTTGTTATAAGCAAACTCGGCATAAGGGAGTCATTCATCCCAACTGTCTTTAAAATCAAGCACACACGCTCGCAACATATCTTCTAATATCTGATTTACTCGTTCCGTTTACCCATCAGTCTGTGGGTGGAATGCGGTACTGAACTTCAGTTGCACTCCCATTGCTTCTTGAATTCGAGTCCAGAAAATCGACGTGAATAGCGTGTCTTGATCCAACACAATCTCCAAAGGAACCCCATGCAGTCATACTACCTCCTTGAAGTACAGCTTGGCTAAATCATCTGTTGAGTTTGAAACTCTAATTGGGAGGAAATGAGCCAATTTTGTCAATCGATCCACAATCACCCAAATGGAGTCGTGCCCCTTTCTTATCTTGGGTAACTCGAAAATGAAATCCATGGATATGAAATCCCATTTCCATTCACCTATGGGCATGGGTTGAAGTAAACTAGGGGATCGACGATGTTCAGCCTTAACTTACTGGCACATGAGACAACGGGACACAAAGTCTACTATCTAGGCCTTCATGTTGTCCCACCACTACAAACGCTTCATGTCTCGATACATCTTCATACTACCCGAATGTATCGCCATCTTGGAATTGTGAGCGGCTTCTAAGACTTCCTTTCTCAAGTCATGGAGATTCGGAACGCATAGGCGTCCATGGTATCATAAACCTCCGTCCAAGCCAACTCTCCATTCGGATTCTTCATTGTTGCTCACACGCTCTCTCATCTTTACCAACAATTCATCTTCTTTCTAAGCTGCAATGATTCGATCATCGACAAGTGGTTGCACGCGGATGTGTGCAACGCTCTCGAACGGCTCCTCTACTGTAAGCTTCTGTTCGAAGTCTCGTACAAACTCCACCATATTCCACTCTTCTATCATCAGCGAAGCTGCAAATTCTATCGTTTTCTTTAACTTAACGCATCGGCCACAAGGTCGGGCTTACTAGGATGGTAGGAGACCTCAAACTTGAAGTCTTTCAAGGTCTCCATCCAACATCGTTGCCTCATATTCAGGTCTCTCTGTGTAAAAATGTACTTGAGGCTCTTGTGGTCGCAAAAGAGCTCGAACTCCTCTCCGTAGAGGTAATGTCTCTAGAGCTTTAATGCGAAGATGACTGCTGCCAATTCCAGGCAATGCATGGGGTAGTTTTCTTCATGTTTCCTCAACTGTCGTGAGGCATAGGTGATCACCTTATCCTTCTGCATAAGTACACATCCCAAATGAACACGAGAGGTGTCGGTGTATATAGTATATTTGACCCCTTGGTCTCGCAATACGATCATATGTGCTGATGTCAGCTTGTCCTTTAATTCTTAGAAGGGTGCTCCTGCTATCTCGTTCCAAGCAAACTTAAGATCTTTTCGAGTAAGTTGAGATAACGGTGGGGCTATCTTGGAAAAATCTTTAATGAATCGACGATAGTAGCAGGTAAGTCCAAGGAAACTCCTCACTTCTGTAACTGAACCGGGCCGCTCCCAGTCCTATACTACAATCACCTTGGCAAGGTCCACAGCAATTCCATCCTTGGAAACCACGTGTCCCAGAAACTTGACTTCTTCCTTCCAAAAATAACATTTTCGGTGCTGAGCAAATAACTAATTCTACTTGAGAGTATCAAGAATTACTCACAGGTGTTCTTCATGATTATTCCGACTCTTAAAGTATATCAAAACTCATATATAAACACAATGACGAATCAGTATAAATACAGCCGAAACACCCGGTTCATGAAATCCATGAATACGGCTGGTGCATTTGTAAGTCTAAACGGCATCATGAGGAATTCGTAGTGCCCAAAACTGGTTCTGAACCTTTTTTCTACACGTATTCATTCCTGATGCGCAACTGATGATACCCGAACTGTAGGTCGATCTTAGAGAAATACTGCACTCCCTTCAACTGATCAAATGGGTCATCTTAGAGAAATACTTGTTCTTCACTGTTACGTGGTTCAACCTGTGATAATCTATACGTAATCATAGCGATCCATCTTTCTTCTTTACAAACAACACAAGTGCTCCCCAAGGAGATACGCTCAGTAGTATGAAACCTGAATCTAACAGATCATCAATCTATCTCCTCAACTCCTCCATTTCACAAGGAGGTATGCGATACATCAGTAAAGAGATAGGTGTCGCACCCGACACTAGGTCGATGGTAAAGTCGATCTCGCACTGAGGAGGTAGTCCATGGATCGCTCTGAACACGTCTGTGAAATCTTGGACTACTGGCGTGTCTCCAAGGGTTGGACTATCATAGTTCTCTAGCAGGGAAGTATAACAGTTGATGCGATAGGGCCAACTGAACAGAACGGGGAAAGTGAAGGCCGTGTCCTCGAGTCCTTGGGCTGTCACCAATCTGGTATCGCAGTCGATCTCTGCCTTCATTTTGGTAAGCCAATACATGCCGAGGATGACGTCGTAATGATATAAGGCAGTGACAATCAGGTCAATACATACCACTGTGCTCCTTAAATCTATTAAGCAACCCTTACACAGCTTAGTGGCGTCTGTGAAAGTTCCTGCTGTCACAATGACTCTCACCCCTACCATAGGATTAGTGTTTAGCCCTAAACGCTTGACGGTAGAGTACGATATTATTGAAATAGTGGACCCGGTGTCCACCAACAAAAACATAGGTGTACCTTGAACGTGGGCAATGACTTCAAAGGCTAACGGTACTGTAGTTGCTGACTCATATGCTTCAGCTGCAAGTGCAAGTACACGATCTTGTTGTGGGCGATTTTCTTACGCTACCATAGGTCATTGAGGCCGCCTATTTTGAGGTACATGCGGTCGGTAGAGTGGTTGTGTTGGTGGTACAGATCGTAGAGGTGGAGCTGCTATAACACGCGATGGCTGACGGTTAATCTTCTGAAGTGGCGTGAAACCGTTGTCCTTTATTTTGGTAAAGCAGAAGGGGTCAGTGTGTCCCCCTTTGTTGGAGTAAGTGCACCAACGGCTAGTTACCACTGCTGGGCTGGCGGAGCCATGAGCCTAGGAGGCGAGTCCATACGTGGCCTCTTGCCGAGGACTGATTGGTTCTGTAATTTAGGCCGAGGCCTCGGGCCCATTGACATACGTGTTCGAGACAATCTCTCACCATCTTTCTCAGCTCGTAGGGACATGTTCACTAGCTCAGCATAATTGGAAATGCTAGTGCAACACATCTTAGTGCGAATTTCAGGCCACAGACCCTCTAAAAACCGCCGCATTCTCATCAGCTCATTCACTAAGATCAATGGAGCATATCTGGCTAGCTCCGTGAAGCGATTCTCGTATTCAGCCACTGTTATCCCCCCTTGTTGAAGGCGGAGGAATTCACCCTCCTTTTCATTATGGTGAGGGGGAAGTACTTTTCATGAAAATGAGTTTCGAACGCGTCCCACATCCACACATAGCCTAGGGGAACGGTTCGTAGGATGCTATCCCGCCAGAGACTAGCTTCCTTCTCGAACATGTAAGTAATAAGCTCCACTTGCTCTGCCTCAGTACAGTGCAACGGCTTTAACATCTTTGAGACACGATCTAACTAGTATTCAGCCTCCTCAGGCCTATGAGTACCCGCAAAAGTACGAGGGCAGAAGCACTGAAAGCGCTCAAATAAGCCACTTGTATTCATTGTTCTAGTGGGCTGCATGAGTGGCATAGGTGGGACTACATTGATGTTTTGGACAATAGCCCCCGCAATCGTAGTCAAAACTTATTGTTGTTGCTGTATTAGGAGTATCATCTGCTCTAACTTATCAGGAGGAGAAGCTGTCTGAGGCACGTGTGGCATCGATGTAGACACACGGTTCTATCCCAGAACCGGTGGTGCACTAGGTGTTGGCCCATTGGTGGGGCCAGTGTTCGATTGTGAATCCGACATTGTCTCAATATTCGGGCCCAAACTAGGGTCCGTATGGCTATCGCTCAGGGGAGGTGCCCTGTCAATCGATACACCAAGTGGGAGATGTGTTGTATTCCAAGTGATTTTAGGAGGCATTCCCTATATACAACATGGGGTGCAACATGTGTAAGATAAGGATAACAACACCCACTTTTTCCAAACATTTACGCATTTCATATCAAAAGAAGCTTTATGCATTTATTTAACCAAAATTTGTCACAATACATGAGATGTAGCATTACATGAATTATGACAGAGAATGCATGTGAGCTAATTTAACGAAATCCTTAACACAACTACTCTAACATCCAACTAAGCCATCTAAGGCTATTACAAAGAAAAATAAGAAACAAAGAAAATAAGAAGGCAACGACAACACATGACTAGTCCTCCGACTCTGGCAAAAGTGGAGGCGTACCCTTATCCTGCATACAGCACAGGAGGGCCTTCAAGGTGCGAGACATTTTCTTAAATTTTGGTTTTAGATAGGCCTAGTTCTCCTTGAACTCCTGCTTCAGGGCAACCTGGTTTTCTTCAATCCTGGTCCTGCGAGCTTCCAAGGCAGCCCAATCATGGTGGTCTTCATGTGTAGTAGGAGGTCTCCCATCTGAGTCCTGGGCCTCCACTTCTTCTCCCTGCTCTTCCTCCTCACTGCCTTCCTCTTCACCGCCTTCCTCTTCACTGCCTTCCCCACTATCTCCATCTTCATCCTCACTGCCTTCTTCTCCACTTCCTTCCTCATCTTCACTACCTTCTTCCTCATCACTCTCTTCTTCCATTTCATCTCTGTACTCATCAAGTCGGGCTTGGTGTTACTTAGGGCCAATCCCTATATTGTTGAGTGTAGTCTCACTGATGAAGTGGATCGGCGCAAGATTATCCATATGAAGCCTTAAACCAAAGTTGCGGGCAATCTTATAGATAAGTCGGCTGAATGGGAGGGATGCATCCCCCCAAGTAGATCGTGTGGTCCTAATTATCTGTGACAAGGCGAAAGTAGGCAGGCACAGCTTGTCTCCCTGTCCAGCTCTGTACAAGAAGTCCACCATCAAACGAGTGCTTTCTGTATGGTTACTCCCCTAGGATACACGTTGTACGTGCATATGTGGTGGAGTAGGCAGAAGTCTGCCATCATGCATGACGATGTGAGGCTATTGTCTTGCCTCCAATGAGCCAGTCGATTATAAAGGAAACATATGCAGCGATCTTTCTCTCGTCGACTAGCGAGATGAGTTGCACTAGCATGTACCACACCAAATTCTATTACCATAATACGGGCCATCACATCCACATTGACTATGGCTTCCTACCTCCCCAAAGGGATAGTGAACTGAAGAGGCTCTAGTAGCGGGTTCCATATGTGGGCATAGAAGGCTCGCATGGTGCCTTCACTTGCATGAGCCTTCCCTTCAAACATGGGACCCCACCCGGTCTCCAACAGAAAGTTAATCACTGGATACAACCCAAATAATTTTCCATTCACATGAGCTTCAAATACAACTTTGCGGTCACGGAACTTACCAATTTCGGCGCTTGCCGGTAGCGATCTTTCCAACGGGATTCAAGGATCGAGGTCCCATTTTGATCTTCACTCTCACTCAAAACTTGCTCTATTCTCGGCATCCGTCCTCTTCCTAGAGCGGCTTGGATGACTAGGCCAAGCCTCATCCGGGGCCGCTCTCTTCTTTCCCATGAGGGAAAGGAGAGTTGAGATGGAGAAAAATGGCAGTGACGAGCTCAAAAGAGAGCCATGGAGTTGGAAAAGCTTGAGAATGAAGTGGATTTATGGATATGGGAAGTATGAGACACAAAAAGTGGATTTTTGTACTCAAATAGGTGGAAATAAGGAAGATGGGGAGTTAGAAGAGGTAGTTTTAGGGGAATGATGGTGAAAGGGTGTAAAATGTAGAAGTTTTGAAAGATTGGGGTGAATGGAAGTAGGGATTTGAGAGAGAGAGAGAGAGAGAGAGAGAGACTTTTTAGAGGGTTTGGGGTGTTAGAGGGGTGAAAATAGGGTGAAATGTGCATGAGAGGGCTTTTAGGGGGTTAAAAGGGGTTAGCGAAGGGGTTCCACACATGGGAGGGCCCGTCGTGCCCGCCTAGGGTGGCTGGCGGTGGACACCCACTCCCAGGGTGCCGAATACATGCAGGGGACCCCCTGGGTCCCACTAATTTTTGAGATTCGGGCCCTTGAGGCCGCAAGGTCTATTTTCATCATTCTATACGCGCGTATTCACACCTTTTGACATATTTCAAATTTTGGATTCACCGAATTATAGTTCAAACCCATCGATTGATGACTTAAAGGGACTGAGATCAATTCACATGATCTTGAGCGCGTACGAGCTACGCTATAGAAGTCAATCTCGCCCGTCGGTGAAACTTTGAGATCTTACGATTGTTTCTAAATTTTATCGCCCCCTTCCTAAGTCAGAGTGCGTTCGAATGCGTTGTGTTACCTATCACCCTGGTCCAGTTTAATCCAAATCATGCTCTGATACCAACTTGTAACGCCCCAAATTTCAAGGGTTGAGCAAAGCTCTACTCCTGAGATTCAGCACATCACTATGCAACATGGATAATGATGTTTAGATGTCATCCATACCAATGCATTAAGCATGAGTGGGATTATACTAAAACAACATATCATACTCCAGAGATAAGCATACGGAAGTCTGAAGGTTATGTATTTGAATAAGTAAGCAATTCGCAACTTCCAGAGTATGATGGTGTAACAGGGTTTAATATATACAAAATTTGTTTCAAAATAGATAAAATGGGGATATGTAAGATGTCTAACTAAACAAGTATCCCAGCATCCTGACTAGTCAGCTCTAGGTCTACGTAAACCTTCCAGAAAGCTGATAGTAGGAGAACTCCTCCTCGTCCATGAAATTCTGCTCCGTCGCGTAAATCACATCATCATGCATTTAAACCTGTGTCTGATTGGTGTTTTAAAACACCGTCCCAGAGTGGGAGTGAGTGATCAACTCAGCGGTACTATACGGCAAAGGTTAACATGTTGTCAATTCAATCAAGTAGTAATGATAAAGCAGCATAACAATCACTTCCTAGCTACTCTTATTAATGCAGGAATGGAGCACAAGTAATGATGTATGCCCTCACATCAGAAGCTCCCTCAACAAGTGATGCCAACACCATATCGCATATGACAACACGACCTCCTGTGCCACTTCCACACCTTTAAAGCACATCCTAACTAATGCAATGTTATGCATGGTCATGTTAGCCCAGTAACTAATTAAGTTTATTCATACAACAGATTTGAGAAGCTAGGGTACCTCCCTTTATATCATTTACCCAAACAGAAGGATCCATCTAGGTTTGTCACTCCTAGTCAAGTACATACGATAGGCAAGTTGTGGGGTCATCACTCCCGATTAAAAGTAGTGGATAGACAAGTTCATAATTTTATGTTCGCGAACACTACGGGGTGGCTAATCACCTCGGCGTAGGCCGACAGCTTGAACACAGTGTCCCATACTACCATGCTTGGCTCACGAGTCTAAGTTTGCTCACTGGTCACTATGGGGTGCCTGATCACCTCAACGTAGGCCGACAACTCGAACATGGTGTCCCATACCACCATGCTCAGCTCATGAGTCTTGGTGGATCGTAGTACCATAGTTAAGGCAGGCCTTGACATCGGAGGGGGTACCTTAGATTCAAGCAGTGGTGTCCGTACTTGGTAAACACACATTAGGCCAATTGGTTTATTAGACAAGTTCGATTGCTACGAGCACACGCCGACTTAATCGACATGGAGTGCATAAGCACACCTCGTAGCCTAACCACTGCGCGATAATCATCGTGCGACTTAGATTCATCGAATATATCTAAGGTGGTGAGATTAATTCGATCACCTGAATGGGGACTATTTTTGATTGCCTAGACTAAAGTGTAGCCCCAATCCTACTCAGATGTAACCAGTAAACACATTGACAATAATTCTAGCATTTGGCAATCAGTCTATATGAATATCTCATTTGAGTATTTCGTCAAACACGTTTAACATGTCACCAACACTTGCATTTTATCCATAAATTGCATAGTGGCAAATATGATTGCATGGAAGAAACTATACATATAATTGAGGAAATTAAGAATCCTATCTTAATACACTGACCAAATACACTTCATCAACATTTTATCATTTGGCCATTTTATCAAACACCTAAGTTACACTTCACCAATTACGTAGACTAGATTAATTACGACAATTCCTTACACAAGGAGATCACCATGCACAAATCACAATTTGCATGTTCATTCAAACATTTTAACAAACACATGGGATGCATCTTGTATACAACATAGTTCACACATGTATAATACATCGAAGACATCGTATCTAAGATAATATGACAGCAATCAAGTAAGACATAAATCATTAACTGACATTGAAAACATTGAAAACCATAACCTAAACATTTATAGTTCGTACCTTCTGTCGGATTCCTCGATTCGGACTCGGTTCAAACACTATGTTCCCGAAATCAGAACAACGGGTACTTAAACCATGCAATAGGTTAGCTAGTTTATTGATTACTCAATCCGAATTTCTAAATCAAGATTAGGGTTAGGATTTCTTACCCAAATCGTAACCGAAAACGATTGTGTAGTGAAGTGGGGAAGTGAATCCGTGCATGGAGTAGTGGGAGAGAACCACTGCAGCAATCTCCAAAGATTTTCCCTCTCTCCCTACTCTTTTCTCTTCTTTTCCCTCTTCTGTCTCCTAGGGTTAGAGAAATTCGTCTGGAATAGAAATGAGATGGTTTAAGGGCTTTATATATGCCCAGAACTGATGTAAATGGCCCCAGGGCCATGGTATACTTAATTTATAACCAAAGGGTGTCTGTTTCTGGCAAACGGGGCACATCAGGAGGTCCATTACTCACTTACGCCACAGGGTAAGTTTCCTGATAATGGATCTATGCCAGGATGTTATTTCAGCACGATTGGATAGGTCGATTGGCAGTGGAGAACTCGTATCAGATCAACAGTCATGCTTACTCGATCGAGGCCACAAGTATACAGATACGTGCAGCGAAATTTCCCTTATCCATGGGTGAAGTTTGGTCAGAAACTGATGGTCTGAAATCCTCAATTTCCAATGTAAGCGAATGGCCCAATTCACTTAAGTCTCATTTCATTTTCTAAAGATATTCGCATTTCTGACACACTTCGTTCAGGGCTCAAGTTGTACGTTTAAGGACACAGTCTAGGCTCGATTCCCATGATGGTTGTCAAGCCCTATAGGATGGATATAACCCTATAGTTTCGTGGTTATTGGACTTTTAACGTACGGTCTAGGTCCGATACGGAGTTTCAATGTATTCCCGAGAGCGACAAGCTCGTGGGATTTCTCCTAGGTTTTCAAGTAGTGTTGAGTTAGCGACTTTGATGGTTTTGGGTCTTGCCATTTGCATAAATGGTGGTTTGAGCTAAATCCACCGATTAATTTAGTTTAGCACTTAATTAATTTTCTCGTAAATTTCTACAAAATACAGTCCTTAGGGATTTCTGCCTGAGGTGGTACTCAGGTCTTTGTACGGATTTTTTAGAGACTTACATCCAGTCTCCTCTCTGAAGAATGACGGTTATCGCTTGCATCATCTACTGTAGCTGGTCCATACTCACGGACATGGTTGGTGCTATGCTAGACTCGGACGGGGAGCCGCTTAGCTTGCTCTCTCTCAGATGCCATGTCCTACAGTATAGAAGAAGAGCCTATTATCCTTGAACACTCTCGAATATACACACGATGGGGAGCTATATCAGAAAATCCCTAAGCTATTCGAACTCGGGGATCTAATCATTCTAAGTTCTCAACATTCATACAATGAAGGATAGTTATTAGCAGATATGTGATGTTATCCTCAGGTATTCCCAAGTTATGCTCTAATACTAACTTCTGTCACGCCCCAAACTTAGAAAACGGGCTTACAGAATTCCCGATCGCCGAATCTGGTGCCGACAGCCTCCGTAGTACCCCATTCTCGACTTCTAGCGCCCATACGCCAGATTCTGATCTTGGGGTCCTATAATGAGGATTTTTCAACGTACATTTATCTCGTAAGAAGCATAACCACAAGTTTACCCAAATCACAAAAAATACATCATCATCACATATCCACTAATTTAAACAGTTGAATATAGTGCTGAAAGGGAAATACATATATCGAAAATCAAAGCTCCAGAAGACAGCTGCACGCTCCAAGCTCAACACTGCTGTGACCTAACGCCACTTACACGCATCTATCATGCATAAGCTTATAGAGGGTAGTGTAAGTGTGTGCGCAAGGTAAGTGCCAAGTATGCAATATCAGAGTAATACAGAAACATGCCGGAAGGTCCCTAAATACCATCAACCTTATTCAGGCTATGTAGTGTATAAGCATAGTAAACTAAATGCTATGTGCTGAGGATGCAATGCAATATGCGGTGCAAATGAAATGACCAATCTGGAGTGTGAAGTCGGGATGATAGTACGTAGTATCACAGGCTATGGGGTCCATCACAAGGGACTTCTATCCAAACTAGTCTTATACCTAAATTTGGATAGCCAAACCCAATATGGTAAACTCCTGATCTCAGGTTGGTCGCTCGCCCTAACCGAAATCCTAGCCATTGTAAAGGTATCCATAGCAATTAGTTGCGCACTACAGCCCGAGTGGATAGTGAATGAATGAATGAGTAAAATGTCAAGTGTGCAACTCTTGCTCAATAAGTCCACATATCAGTATTGTACACCTCTGAAATCATCACCGGGGTCTAGTACACTTTATGCTACCTGCCGCCCCATCAAGCCCACAACTGGGTAAGTGGAAGAGACCTCACTATCCGCCTACCATTATCGGTCTGGCTCGTCGATAGCGAACCCATTTATGAGCTTGTCAGACTCAGCCTAACATTGCCTACTCTCTCAGGCGGGTAAGGCCACAACCCCTCCCAATCGACCACAACACAGTGGAAGACGCTTCCTACTAGTATAAAGCCCTCATGCGCGCATAAATATCCACTCGGTCTATACTTTGGGGCATCATTTGGTACCAAGAGGGTTTAGGGACTTTCACCTAGGGACATCTATAACATCCCATGTAAAAAAGATTTTCAGTGTCCCATCTGTCCACCCACGATATGCCTGTCGAGGCTATGGCCGTGATGTCGCCAGGGCATACGGTAGTCATATCACAAAATGTGAGATGCATGAGTGAAAAGGCCTAGCTATATGTCCTAGAGGGGGGTGAATAGGACTATGACAAATTAAAACTTTAACAACGGAATTTAAATGAATAAGATAGCCTTAAAAGATAGAACTATAAACAAATCACACTACTGAAATGTATAACAATCTTCAAATAATAAAATAGAGAGGTTGATACCAATGTTGTTCTAAGGATAACCTTACACCATAAAAACTAAGGGTTTATGGCAGGATAACCTTACTAGAACAATTTGAATATCAAGAACTCAAACTGAAAGAAAATAAAGGAAATAACAAGAAATTAAATTCTAAACTATTACAACATTCGCCACAATGCTTAAAATGTAAAAGATTACAACATTCACGTCCACATATACATTCCACAACTTTGAATGATAAAAGATATAAAAATTCAAAAAACATTCAAACCACAAAACACAAAGAATTATAGTGGTTCGCCTGTGTGTACACCAACTGTTAAACAACAGTCACACAGATTGCTACTCCACTCCTAATATCCTCACAAAGGGGATATCAGCGTTCACTATGAAAATAGGTTTCACAGGTTCACCTAAAACCTTCACAATTGTGTCTTTCAAATGGGCTTACATAATTCAAAAAAACCCCACTTATGAGTTTTCTGGCTCTCCTCAGATAACCACAAGATTGAGATTTTTCTGGCTTAATCTCAAACAAAAACCAAAATGAAGGAAATTTACAATATAGTAAAATACCTAGATTTCTCCTTTTGTTGTAGCCCGGAAGAA
Source organism: Magnolia officinalis (assembly GCA_021015155.1). NCBI lineage: Eukaryota > Viridiplantae > Streptophyta > Magnoliopsida > Magnoliales > Magnoliaceae > Magnolia > Magnolia officinalis. Next base: position 57,223,832 of record JAJHSJ010000001.1, read on the forward strand.
CCAATTGGAGAAGAAGTTCGAATATAAAAGTTCAATTATCCAATACTCACTTTGAAATGGTTCTAGGTTCTAATTGATTTTAAATTAAACCAAATGGGCTAGCTCTATTTGATTTTGATTCCAAGAAGAAGGAATACAGCAATTACTCTTTTCGATTTAGATTGGAATGCAGAAACAAAATCAAATAAATAAAGCTAAACAAAAGAGAATATGAAATATGTACAGCGTAGCTCAAATAACACAATCTTATCTCAAAGTGATGCCTTGATTTTATTTAAATTGAATTCTTGAAAAACTCTGAAATTCATGTTCTATTTATAGTTGCAGAAATCGCATCTTCGACTGGTCGTGTGGCCACCACAACTGGTCGTAGGTCAAACTGCATTTTGAAATTTTAAGCGCGATCGGATAAAACTGTTCTACGACTGGTCTTAGGGTGTCCACGACTGGTTGTGAGGCCTCAACGACTGGTCGTGACCATCCCAAGAATGGTTGCTGGAGTTTAAGTCATAGCTGCAGGACTAGTCATGAATGAGTCGACACTGTTCCTACGACCGGTCGAGCAGACTCCAAGACCGGTCGAAGCTCAACCAAAAAATTTCAAAAATTTGCAACAACTTAGGACTGGTCTTGAAATTTCTTGGACTAGTCGAGCCAGTTCTAGGACTAGTCGAACAGAGTTCAGGACTGGTCTTAGAACAGACCAAACACTTATAAAATAATTCAGTTCGAATTATGTATTCAAAATGACCTACCCTAAGGTCAAACTAAGGTCATGCAAACCTTAAATGTGAAGTATGGACATTGAGTCTTCATTTCTTTAGATGTTAGTTGACCTTTGAAGGTTGTGATGCTTGAGATCTCTGATATAGCTTGAACTTGAGATCTTCTAAAGCTTGAACTTCATCTCGTACTGTTATTCTTGAGTTGTACTTGAGACTTGAACAAGAACTTGTCTTCCGATGTAGCTCTTAAAATATTCTGATCATTGAGGCTTGCAGAAGTAGACAAATAACTTGAACTTGAACTTCTTGAAGTAGATCACCATTCTTAGCTTGTAGCATTGATGCAGTGACTTGAACATACAAGTCAACATGCTACACAAGATATAGATTGTGTTTTTGGCACTACAAAATTTGACAACCAAAGGGGCAAATAACTATTGCACTTACAATCTCCCCCTTTGTCAAATTTGTGACAAAACACACTTAAAAAATATGATCAATATGAACACAACAGAAATCATTCACCCGATATAAAAGTAAGCTAGTTACAGCCTGATTAACAAATCATGCACCAGTTGTCAATCACAATCCTTCATTACTTACTCCCCCTGAGTAGCACAAAACAATATATCCAGCATAAAAATGATATGCTCTTCTCCTCTCCCCCACAATCCATATTTATCTCCCTCATATATCCATATTTATCAAACTTAAATTATTCTCCCCTCCCCTTTTTGTCACAATAAGATAAAGGAGGAAAGGAAGAAATGGAAGTGAAGACCAATATATGCAAGTAAAAATAAGCAAATTCAAAGTTCACATAGCATTAACCAGCTGAAACAAAAATCAGTCATATAAACTGAAGTAAAATGAAAGTCCACACACCAACAAAAGTAGTATGAAAGTTATTACAAACCAAAGATTAAAACACTTAATCAGATCCTGAGGAAGGAGCAGGTATGGTAGGATCAATTTGATGAAGGCCCTTGTTTAAACCCCTAAGATACTTGCGCGTATATTTAAATTGTAAATCATGGGCAACATTCATGTTCTCTACCTTCTCCTCAAGAGCACGAAGATGAGCATCAAAATCAGATGGCTCATAGTCAGGATCATTTGTAGAATCTGATTCAGTTTTATCAAAAATATCATCAATATTTATGTCATTAGGAGGAAGATCACCACCTTCTTCATCATTTCCTGTTTCAGCACTACCACCACCACATCTCTTTGGCCAGGAGCTAATTCCAACTTCATCTTGTTTATATTAGAATTGTTATACGAAAAAGATGATGAATAGGAGCCTCTTCAATAGCATAAGAAGAACTATATATGAGGCGCTAACCAACATAAGATATGCAAATGGAATGGAATCATGTGTCCTAGATGGAGTCAAAATGAATGATGAAATGACATATCAAGGAAGGCAACAGACTTTAATACCAGTGATGATAGAATGTAGAACCCGAACCATATAGGAAGTCAGTTCTGTTTTGTTACCAGAACATGGATATAAATTTGAAGTAAAAATTCTGTGGAGAACCCTGTATTTGGGTAACAAATACTTTGCAGGAGCGCATTCCCTTTATGAGTCCATTGAACGTTCATATTACATAAATCTCTGGTTAACATACATTTTTCTGATTCTGACGGTTTTTTCCACTAAAGTCTGAATAGGAATACCCTCGTCATTAACATTTATTTCCATAATCTGAGATCAGATGATGGTCTACTGTAAATGGACCTTCTCTAGTATCAATATTAATGTTAATTATCAGATGAAAATTCAGAGATACATGCAATCATGGCTTGTGCAATGGATTGGTATGCCGGGCCACCCCAATGTAGGATGTTATCTCAACCTACAGATTGGAGAAGAGGAAGGATACCAAAAGGAGCAATATGATCAATAAATATAGGTCTTTCAACAATGACATTACGCATACGCAAATCCCTAACATGAGCGGGATCATCTTCGGATGATCGAAGATGATGCCTAGAGATAAAAGTTGATCTGGAAGAGGATGGACCACAGGCAGTTTTCTTTTTCCCTCTAACATCCATTTGCAATAGATTAAACAAAGAAACGAGTAGATTCAAAAGATGACGAGTGGGTTTTTGATAGATCATATTTCTCAAGAGAAAACCCCAAAATCGTAATGAAATACAAAATAAATTACTCCATGAGTGAAAATTAAGTAATATTAACTAGAATCTACAAGAAAAACACAAATGATGCACTAACCTTGAGGAATCAGACAGTTGGGTACGACTGGTTGTACTTATGCCTGTTGGAGAGAAAATATGAAATGAGGAAGATGAGATTCTTTAGGGTTAGACTGATATCTAGCACAAATACCAACACTTAAAGCAATATCAGGTCTACTTGCAGTTAAATAAAGTAAATTGCCAATCATGCTACGATATAGTTTAGGATCTACATTTTTACCTGTAGAGTCTTTTGAGAGCCTTAAGGTTGTACTCATAGGAGTATCAAAATTCTTACCATTCTCAAATCTGAACTTTTTAATCAAGTTCAAAGCATATTTCGTTTAAGAAATAAAAATACCATCAGTTGTTGTTTTACTTACAACCTTAGGAAATAATTCAATTCCCCAACCATGCTCGTTTCGAACTTAAATTTCATTAAATCTGCAAACTCAACAGTCATGTTAGTATAGGTAAATCCATAAATAATATCATCAACATAGATTTGTACCATTAAGATATGATTGTTATGTTTCTTAATAAACAGAGTTTTATCAACACTTCCCATTAGAAAATTATGACTTAGTAAAAACTTAGTCGATTTTTTGTACCATACCCTGGGAGCTTGTTTCTAACCGTAGAGAGCCTTTTTAAGGCAATAGACATGATCAGTGTTCTTAAGGTCTTCAAAACCCGTTGATTGTTCCACATACACTTCTTCATGTAGATTACCATTTAAGAAGGCACTGTTTACATCTATTTGATAAATTTTGAATTTTCTAAAGCAAGCAATGGATATGAATAGTCTGATTGATTCAAGGCGAACAACTAGGGCAAAGGTTTCATCGTAATCAATGCCTTCTATTTGAGTGTACCCTTGTACAATCAGTCTTGCCTTGTTTCGAATAATAATACCAAGTTCATCAGACTTATTTTTAAAAATCCACTTTGTTCCGATAATATGTTTATCTTTAGATCTAGGAACAAGATTTCAGACATCATTTCGAACAAATTGATTAAGTTCTTCCTGCATAGCAACTATCCAGTTTTCGTCAAAAAGCGCTTCTTTTACGTTAGTTGGTTCAATTTGGGATGTAAAGCACTCGTAATTACATATGTCTTCTATTTGTCTATGAGTGCGCACACCAGTGAGAGGGTTTCCAAGAATTTAAGTAGTTGGATGATCTTTAGCAGTCCTTAGTTCAGAATTAGTTTGATTTGATGAAATATTTGGTTTATTAATTAAAAGAACTTCATCATTATCTGAACTTGGGGCATGTGTATTCAAGTGATCGTCAATGAGCATATTGATGGACTCTTGAATAACACTGGTCCTTTTGTTCAGTACACGATATGCACGACTGTTCAAAGAATATCCTAAAAAGATACCTTCATCACTTTTAGTGTCAAACTTCCCCAGATATTCACAGTCACGTAAAATATAGCACTTGCTATCAAAAATTTGAAAGTATTTGACAGTGGGCTTTTTATTGAACCACATTTCATAAGCCGTTTTATTATTAGATTTACAAATATAAACTCGATTAATAACATAGCATGTAGTATTCACTGCTTTAGCCCAAAGATTTCTATGGAGCTTCATACTATTCAACATTGCATTTCCCATATCTTGAAGCACTCTATTTTTCCTCTCCACAATTCCGTTTTGTTGTGGTGTTTTGGGCGCAGAGAATTCATGCGATATTCCCTGATCACTACAAAATTTCTCAAAACTGCTATTCTCGAACTCAGATCCATGATCACTACGGATATTACAAACTTGAGAACTTTTTTCAGTTTGGATCTGTTTGAGAATTCTTTTTACTTTTCGTCAAGGGATTCTAATTTATCCCTTAAGAAGGCTACCCAAGTGAAATCTGGTAAAATCATCCACGATTACCAGTATGTATTTTTTGCCACAACTCTCCGTCCTGGTAGGTCCTAGAAGGTCCACGTGGAGAAGTTTGAGCCGTTTTGATGTGGCATTAAAGTTCACCTTTTTGTGAGCACTTCTAGTTTGTTTGCCAATCTGGCATTCGCCACATATTTTGTCTACTTTTTGAAGTTTAGAAAGACCTCTTATTAGTTCTCCTTTGTTCAATCTGTATAGATTACGGTAGTGTACATGTCCAAGGTGTTTATGCCATATTTCTGTATCATCGGTATGGACCATGTAGCACGATTGATTAGATGAGCTACCATCGCTTACAATATAGCAGTTTTCAGAAGTCTTGCGACCAGTTAATATTACAGAACCCTTTTTGTTTAAAATTTCACAACCTCGATTAGAAAAGTTCACGCTGTGATTGTTATCGCATATTTGAGATATGCTTAACAGGTTGTGTTTTAGCCCCTCAACATATAAAACATTCTTATTAAGGGAAGGTTATAGAGTTGAACCGTAATCTTACAGTTGCTACCATCACCAAATGTGACTGACCCATCAGTCATATTTTAAGGTCGGAGAATAAAGCCTTGTTACCTGTCATATGCCTGGAGCACCCACTATCTAGGTACCGCTTTGTAGGGTTTGTCGCTTTGAATGCAGTGTGGGAAACCAAGCAGGTAACCTTAGGAACCCATTTCATAATTGCTTTGGGTTTAGGAGTATAGTTGGTCTTCTTATGTTTGTAGTTGTTGTAAGACTGACTCACTGAGTTAGATTTTAAGAGCTCTTTAAGTAGATCGACTATTTTCTCAGCTAAAGGGTTTTGGTTTTGATTTTTGTAATTAATATGGTTACCTTTAGTTTGGAAAGATTGAAAAGTTTTAACATTTTTAGAAAACTTTTGACTTGAACTTTTCTCTTTTGAGTTAGAGGATTCTCCTTTTACAAACTTAGTAGAGGTATTCTTCTATTTATGAGGAATATTTTTATTGTAGCCCAAACCGGATCGGTCGTCACATTTTCTTAATCCAGATAAAAGTTTTTCTAGTTTTAAATCACTTTGGGCGTATCTCCATGTATCCTTTAAACTCAATAGTGAAGAGACTTCAAGTTTAAGTTTATCATTTTCAAATTTCAGATTTTCAATAAGGATGGTTTTGAAATCTAGATCACATTTGCATTTTTCAAAACAATCTAAAAGATGAGATTTTTCTAAAATAAGAGACTCAAATCTTTCTCTAAGCCCTGAAAACCTTTCTTTTTGAAGCTTTAGCTTTACTGCAATCTTACAACTTTCCTTGTATAGGGCATTGTAAGCATCTTGAAGATCTTCTTCATTATTATGATCACTATTCAAATTTTCTTCACTGGTTAAATCATCATGTTCTGAAAAAGTGAACTTGGCTAGAGTCATAAGAGCTTTAACTTCATTTCCTGACTCAGTTTCAGAATCTTCTGATTCAGAAGAGGCTTTAGTGCCAGAAGATTCATCCCAAGTAGCCAGCATTCCTTTCTTTTAGGTTTGTCCTTTTTAGGACACTTGTTTGCTAGATGCCCATATTCTTGGCAGTTGTAACATTGAACATCTTTCAAAGATTTTCAAGATTTAGATCTAGATTTAGATCTCTTCTTATCATTTGATTTTTGAAAGTATACCTTTTACTTTTGAAAATCTTATAAAACTTTTTTGCTAAGAGAGTCATATCATCTTCAGAATTTTCAAAATCAGAATTTTCCTGAGAAATACATTTGGAAGACTTAAGGGCTATAGATTTACCTTTAGGAGCTTTAAAGTTTAACTCATAGGTTTGTAAAGACCCAACTAATTCTTCTACCCTCATATTGTCTGTATCACGAAGTTCCTGGATCGCAGTTACCTTTGAGTTAACCATTCAGGTAGTGAGCGTAGTATCTTTGCACCACTTTACTTTCTGGGATTTTATCGCCAAAACCCCACATAGAGTTATAATAACATCATTTAGTCTTGTATAAAAGTCCATGAACATTTCAGTTTCTTCCATATGTATTTCCTCAAATTTAGTTGTGAGGATATGGACTTTAGACTTCTTGACAATTGATGTACCCTCATGTGTCATTTCTAAAATATCCTAAGCTTGCTTTGCAGTATCACAGGATATAATTCTTTTGAACTCATTCAGTGATAGTGCGCAAGTGATTGCATTTAATGCTTTAGGACTGCTCTCACTTTTTTGAAGTGTGGTCCAAGAAAAATAAGGTGATATTCTCATTGATTTTGATCCATCGATACCAGTCACTTATGGTGGGAGGGATCCATTCAGTCAGCACTGTGGCTGGCCACACACTCTCATCCATTGATTTGAGGAAAAAATCCTCATCTGGCTTTGAAAGTGCCCTGGTTTATCAATTAGTGTGAGAGTTGAGTCAGTTAGACTACAGAGCCTAATAGGAAGATCAATTCAAGTGTCTACCTCAACCGGATGTATGCAAGCTCGCCACAGGTAAATCTGAGCCTCACATGTCTTGTCCCAAATCACCAGGTATACTAAAACCCTTAAAAATGTTGGAATATCATAAGGTTTTTAGGGTAAGAAAACATTTTCAAAATAGGAAAATTCTCTAAGTTTTCTTGCCTTGTCGATTTTCTCGATACATATCTCGATATGATCGACCTACGCTATTGAGTCCTCAATGCTCCATCGAAACCATTGAAAAGAGGACCAAATATGTCCAGCAACCTTAAACACATCTAGATGGAATTATCGATTTATTGATACACCTATCAATATTATCGATATTCAAATCTCGAGTCTATCGAAATTGACTCATAATCGATAGGCATTTTTCGTCGCCCCATTTTTTTCTTAAGAATATCATATAGCATCGATATAACAAAGCCTCCTTGATACCATCGAAATTCAAACCTTAATGATATCGATAGGCCTTCAATAATATCGGTCTTGGGCGCCAAGTTCTCCAGCAAAATATTTCAGGATGGTTTATCCATGATCAGGGGTCACTCGATAGAATCAATATTCAAATATTGATGATATCGATGCCGTATCGATTGTATCGAACATGGACATAAACTATCTAGCAAACTTTATGAAAAATCCTTTTAATTTATCGATGCATCGACACAGCTATCGATATCATCGACATTCAAATTCCGATGATCTCGAAGGCCCCTCGATCATTCATGAAAACCTGAAATATTTCAAGTCAAGTCTCTCTCATTTTTCAAGTGTTAATGGATCGAACCTCTCATCGATGGAATTGGAGTTTGAAATCCGATGGCATTGACAATCGTTTTGATTCATCGACCAGCTGGCAAAAGGTTTTAAAAGCGTATGACATTGAGTTCGAGTCATCGGGCGGACCTTCGATGCTATCGAGAGTATACACTCGATGATATCGAACCTGCTCGATGATATCGAACGCTATCATAAATGTGACCGTTTTATATCCGTTGGAACCTTTTGCCTATATAAAGAGGACTTGTCTATTGTTTCTGTGAGAGAAAGGAGAGAGAGCTTTTGAGTGTTTAACCTTAGATCTTATACCCAAAGCCCTTTCTCTCAAGGGAGTTCATCCTCCAATCCACCCTCACCATTGATATTCAATAGAGTGGATTGGGGAATAAACTTTCGCATTCAAGGATCCTTCAGCTACTACCTTAATGAAAAATCATGAAGTTGGGATGCCTTGAATGCATAGATGATTGAAATCGCTTTATCTTCCTTATAGAAAAATCTTTTGAGAGTAGGATTTCATCATAACCTTGACCCAACCCGTCGCCATGCATTGTACATCTTTTGAGTTGCGGATCAAGGAGACTAAAGACTCTTCATCAACAAAGGAGGAGATCTTCGTCAACGTGCTTAATGGAACTCATCCACTTATCTGTAAGTACCTAGAGTCCAAAGGACACTTGTGATCATTCCTTTATAGGATTGGGTCTTAAGTGTTTCTCACCCCTTCAAGCCCTCGTAGGAGGCCTCCAACGGGAGTATACGTAGTGGGTGCATTGTGTGGACCCTTGCTCTATGGAGAGCATAAACATCTGGTGAATGTGAACCAGTCAAAACCTTAGGTTTGAGGTGAACCGTGTGAAACCTCGGGTTTAAGGTAAACCACATAAAACCTCCGGTAGGGTCTTATAGAAGATCCTTGGCCAGTGTGCCTGAAAGTGGGTGCGTTGTGTTGACCCTTGCTTGTGAGAGCATAAACCATCAGCCTCAGTGTAGGTTATAAAGGTTGAAGGTGAACCTGATTTAAAACCTTAGGTTTGAGGTAAACCGATGTGAAACCTCCTTAGTGAAATTCAGCACACTCAAGGATTGAGTGCGTCTGCCGAGAGTGGAGTAGACTGATCGTCGAACCACTATAAAAATGATTGTGTTTGAGATTACTATTTTTCTGATTGTGTGATTTACTTTAATATTTTCATATCTGAATATCTGAGATCACACCTCACACACATACATAGTCATATCCATCATGAACTATTTTGCATATTGTTCACTGATTAAATAGTTTGTGATTAGATCCTCTACCAGGCTTGGAAGCCAGTAGAGTTATTTTTTAGTAATCCTAATATGAGCTTGTTGTTAGGATTAGTGCAATAGGATTTTAAATAAATAAATAAATAAAAACTTTAAAAGTCCTATTCACCCCCCTCTAGGACATATTGGCATATTCCTACTTCAACTAAAGCGGTCTCCACCACTATTTCAGGCTTTCCAATAGGCATAGTTGGAGTCATCAAATGGTGGAGGCCTGGTGACTGAAAGGCTATCAAAATTTGACATCTTATAAATAGCTTAGATCGATTAGCTCATGAAATAAATCCAAATAATAATTAAAACGAGCTATTAGGCTCTGATACCACTTGAAAAGGCTTAACTATATGTCCTAGAGGTGGGGAGGGGTGAATAGGACTATGCCAAATTAAAACTTTAATAGTGGAATTTAAATGAATAAGATAGCCTTGAAAGATAGAACTATAAACAAATCACAGTACTGAAATGTAAAGCAATCTTCAAATAATAAAATAGAGAGGTTGATACCAATGTTGTTCTAAGGACAATCTTGCACCATAAAAACCAAGGGTTTATGGCAGGACAACCTTACTAGAACAATTTGAATATCAAGAACTCAAACTGAAAGGAAATAGCAAGAAATTAAATTCTAAACTATTACAACATTCCCCACGATGCTTGAAATGTAAAAGATTACAACATTCACGTCCACATATACATTCCACAGCTTTGAATGATAAAAGATATAAAAATTCAAACAAACATTCAAACCACAAAACACAAATAATTATAGTGGTTCGCCTGTGTGTACACCAACTGTTAAACAACAGCCACACAGATTGCTACTCCACTCCTAATATCCTCACACAGGGGATATCAGCGTTCACTATGAAAATAGGTTTCACAGGTTCACCTAAAACCTTCACAATTGTGTCTTTCAAATGGGCTCACACAATTCAAAAAAACCTCACTTCTAAGTTTTCTTGCTCTCCTCAGATAACCACAAGATTGAGATTTTTCTGGCTTAATCTCAAACAAAACCAAAATGAAGGAAATTTACAAATAGTAAAATACCTGGATTTCTCCTTTCGTTGTAGCCTGGAGAACAATCGGAGTAGACGTTCGAATATAGAAGTTCAATTGTCCAATACTCACTTTGAATAGTTCTACGTTCTAATTGATTTTAAATTAAACCAAATGGACTAGTTCTATTTGATTTTGATTCCAAGAAGAAGGAATACAGTGTGTGGGACCCACAGTTGTATAGGAAGCCCATCTAATCCGTCCAAAAAGTGAGACCCTTCATTTTCACTCAGTATCCCATAAATCATCCTGATCCAAAACACAGGCGGGTAAAAATCTACAGGGAACAGTTGAACTAAGGACTCCCACCCTTAAAATTTTCCATCCGGAATGTATGGTTCATCACGCTTCATGAATTCCATCCAATCCATTCAAAAGACTATTCTTTCCATGATGAGATTAAAATCGTAAAAATTAACCGCTAAAAAACTAAATTTTTCCACACAACTTGATTTTAGTAATTTTATGCATGATTTATATAGTGCGACTCAAAAAA